>JXSR01S013336.1:338494-350481 GCA_000969725.1 Ophiothrix spiculata
TGGAAATTTTGACTTTCATATAAATGTAGGTCAGTGAGCTGCCCATGCATTTTTGCATTTTTGTATTAAAAAAAACGTTTTGTATTTTTATATAAGGACATGTCAGTATCAAGTTATCAACCTGATAAATATGAACACACGAATCTAAGTGTGCGTCGTGGGAAAATCGCGACATATAAAAAGTTCTAAATACAATTTGAGCAAACACATAGACTTTATCTGTAAGCAAGGTTTGTATAATTAATCGAAAAACATTGTCTTCTTGCCATCACTAGCTTTCTATTTTGCAGCACACTTAAAAAAAAATGCACGATCTTCGTTTTATTTACGAGGTATCCCCTGAAAAGACCACCATGGGATACCCAGGGGATACCTCTTTCTCAGAGTTATCTGCTACCCTACCAACTCTTTTTGGTTGCATTGGTCCTTGGTCTTTAGCTTAATAGTATTAAATGACCGCCACGTATATAACGAAGATCGAACGAGGATCATAAAATCGTCGTTCTTCTCTAACCCTCGTCTAACCAGGGTATTTTTTGTCTACCCAAGGGGGGGGGGGGGGTTGCAACCCCCCTAAATTTTTGGAACGGAACCCCCCGTGAACTTGGTTTTGCTATCAATAAATAGGTATGATCCTCCCCTATCAAATGATACCAAGATCACAAAAATCGGCCAAGGCGTTACGTAATTGTGACGTCATAAAGCTTGTTCGGACCGGAAAAACAGGATTTTGGCAAAAATGGCCACCAAATCAAACAATGTTGCTATCAAAGTTCTAAATGACCGATTTTCATCGGGTTTTTTTGCTAATAAAGAAGGGGAATGATAATTCTAACATGCTCTGCAAGTTTCAGCTTCATAGCATGCACATATTTTTCAAAATGGCGACTTAAAATTTTCAGGGGCTTCACCAACCCCCTACACCCAAACTTCGACGGCCTACCCTAACCCCACCTTAGGCGGTGCCCCCTAATTTTTTCATCAAAATGACCGCAAAGGATGTAAAAGACCCACCAACCTAAATATAGGAAAATGACTTTGAAAATTTGATGGAGGCTTTCAAATAGCATTTATTTGCTAGCTCTCTAAATAGAACAAAACTACTTGAATGATGAAATAGCCTTAACATATTTGTCCCTCTATTCAAAGTTGATTTAATTGCTGAACTACATTGTTGGAAGCTAGGGCAACAAGTACTTGAAAGACCATGAGAATGTTTGTTTTGCTGTTTGTTTTTACTTATCCGGTTCTTACAGGCAGAAATATTGGATGGCTTACATGCGATGTATCGGTACAATGGTTGGAGATCAAATCTCAGCCACATCAAGTAAACAGTTTTACGTTTTGGGAATACTTGAATCTGGTTGTAAGGCCCCTGTCACTCTATAGCAACAACGAATACCGCCAGCCTTTGGAAGTTGTTGGAGCTATATACGGTAACAATCACATTGGGACTGATACCCCGGATTGTCGCAATGGATTGCCGCTTCTAAATTGTTCAATTCCAGCCATCTATGACCAGTCCCTTATTATTTGTGCCCTAAATCGACTCAAATGATGAATCAAATAAAAGTTTATTTGTCTGTTTTCTTTCTATCTATTTCAGGTTGACAGACCGGCAGCTGACTATCAAACAAGCCCGCGTTATTCTGACCCATGGGTGCTACATCCTACGGAATTGCAGGCAAAGCTTGAATTTGTACAAAATAATAGCTCTGAAATATATGATGATATGCCGGACGCAGCGAGAGAAACATATTCTTTCGGTAATGAGAATAATGACTCTATAGGGTCCGGGGAGGAGGGTAATAGACGCTCCTCATCATGCCCTGAAATCGAAGACGACCATAACATTGCAAATGAAGGTAACATGGCGTCCGTGACAATAGGCGTGACGGCTAGAAGTAAACAATCCATTGGCGGTTTAGAATCGACTCCTAAACATGTTCTTAGTGCGCAAGAAAGGTTATCGCCAAGAGTTTACTTGAAGGATGAAATTACCAGGGATCATTTACGTATGAGTTACAGATTATCCAAGGGAAATTTACATCCACATTTTGAAGATACTACAAATAGTCAGAAACAGGCACGGAAACCACGTTCACCATTGAGTTCTGTTGATAATGATGAATATATACCAGACGCAAAGTTTGAAAAGAAACGAACTAGTAGCATTAGGCTAAGGAGGAGGAAAAGTATGACTATGGCATTACAAGAAGGGGAGGTTGTGGTAAGTGGGGGAAGTGGTAGCAGCACGCCTAAAGAACTTCGAGTAAGGGCATCTACGGGGGAGATTATTCCAATCTCTGCCTTGTCTAATCCTTCCTCCAGACCAAGAACTCCTGATAATATCCTCGACGATTCCTGTGAAAATTTATCATCAAATGGATTAGGATCAACGGAGCAGTTAAAACATGCTAGTTCATCTTCTAAACCTAGTAAAGAGAAGCATCTTCGTCATTCTTTTAGTGCAGTTTCAAAAACTGAGAAGACACCACCTGTGCCAAGAAGGGCACTATCAGCGTTGTCAGAGAAAGACTCGAACAAAAAAGCCAAAGATTTTATGGCAAAATTGAGAAACAGTTTCCTACGCAAGAGCAAAAAAGAAAAGAAAACCCCTGTTATCAGCTCTCCAATTGCACGAGTCGATTCATCGGGAAATATAGAACAAGTGGAAGAACAAGTTCAATTAAGAGATAAAAAGACGTCGTATTCCAGAGATCCGTCTGCAAGACTAACATGGCATGGGACTACTGACTCTGATGGTAGGGGAGCACGAAGTAGAAGAACTTCACCTGGTAGTGAGAAGTACCTATCTACGGCTGATGTCAGCAGTGGGTTGGAGTCCAGCAAGAGTACTACGAATGTTGCCGAATTCGGAAGACAACTCAGCAGACCACGACTATCAGATTTCTACGAACAAGTACGTATATTGTTTAGTAGTCTTTGTCAAAGACCCTCGCAACGTTCCCCCCCCCCCCCTCCACACACACACGAGCGCTGAAGGCGCGATCCGAGCGGAGCTCGGTGACGAGCGCCGAAGGCGCGAGTCAACCAAATTCTGACTTAACCTTTTACGCAGTGGTCATTTTTATACATAGGCCAGAGTATCTCGGGCTGTGACACAGACTAATTGTTTAGATAAGTATATTGTTTAGAACTTTTAGATAAACAAATTTGCCAACAGTTTGAAACAAGCCCGTAGCCAGGGGGGGTGCGGTGGGGACGTCGCACCCCCCCCCCAAATTTTACAATGTACAAAAAAGGTCCACAAAAATTCCCTAAATACCCACCTAAAGAGTACCTTAAGCACCAAAACATGTAAATGGAAGGCCGTTTATACCAAAATACTAAACAAAATGCTTGAAAAACTACTGAAAACCTTTTTTTTTTTTTTTTTTTGCTTGTCACTTTGTCAAAACCACTAAAATTAGTTTTGGGTCGACCAAAATTAAGATATTTCCTCCAAAAGGTCCACTTTTTGAAAATCCGCACCCCCCTTGAAAAAATCCTGGTTACGGGCCTGGTTTGAAATATAATTTTAGTGCTCCTTTTTTTCCAGAGGAGAGGGGTGGTACAAAGGTATTGTTGGTTAATATGTTACCACAGTGTGTCCAATTCCGTCCACATCAAAGCCGTCTAAATTTTGTTTCTTCTTATGTAAGACATGTTAGATGAGTTGGCAAATATTATTTTGATACTACCAGGGCAATTCTTTGCAGTCAGGCAGCAGAGCCTATGCAAATGAGCTTTTAATGAGCAATTTAATTTTCATTTCCCGGGTATATACCGGGAAAATACCAGGACAACTCGGTCGCTAGATTTTTTTTTCTCGATGTGACCTGTCGGATAGTTCGGACTTCGCACCCCTATAATCACAAGGGGGTTAGTGCAAATAGAAAATAAAGATATGGATGAAAATATTTAGAGTTTTTTCAATAAGATAAGCCTATTTTTGACAGTGGAGAATAATTTTTTTTCATTTCATTGCATTTTTTTAAAAAAATGTCAATTTTAAGCTTTTAAAACTTGAGGTCAAATCTGGTTACGTGTAGCGTGTTTTACAAAATTGTATGTGAAATGCTTTTACAAACTGCAAGATGAGATATCAGACATCATATATATGAAATTTGAAAAATATATCATGCCTGTAAGACATGTAAAACAGACAATAAATCGAGGGAAAATTCATTACAACTAAACGTTCGATAGGGACACGATGTCGGTCATCTCATTATCCCGATATACACAAAGAACATTATAAACGACAAGTCACACCTTTCGAAGGTCTTGGGCTATATCAGGCCAATCTGACGTCATTTTCTTAGCACGTGTCTACGTGTGACTGTGACCTGCGGCTCTGACTGTGCATATCATACGGGTTATTGGGAAATAATTTTATCATGTTTATCTATAGAAATTCTTGTGTAAAAATAGTTTATTGAAGGAATATCAATCTAATATGATGGAAAAATACTAATTTGTTTTCAAATGAAAAAAAAGAAAAGAAAAAAAAAGAAAGAAGGCGCCGTCGAGATTCGAACCTGGTACCTCTAGAATCAAAAGCGAAAGCCAAACCACTATACTATCGAGATTTCACTATCATTGAACGGGTGTTTTACCTGTATGTACCTAACAATTAGACAATGCCGCGTAATTGATCACTTCCGGGGTTATATAATATTTTGCGTAGAAATTTGATGCTTTATTTGACCTCATTGGACCAGGCGTTACATTTGCCTACGTGATACGTGTTTTCAGCAGATTTATCTCAAATGTTTTAGGAAATCTGCTAAAGAAGTGTTGTCTCTCTCATTTGACCAAGTGGCTAAAATATATTAAGTCCAGAACCGTAGATTTTAGGTAAAACGCAAAGACCTAATTTGACCTCACTCGAAGAAATTAAACGCTCGCAAAATCACACGAAAAGACACTAATATTTCCCATTTTTTCATTTTTTTAAAATTTCAAAATGTTTTCATAACTTTCATGCTTCTAATTGCAAGTTTGGTTTGAGATTCTATGCTATTTTGGCGAGTTTACAGGCTTTTTAAACTAAGGTATCCGATCTCATGAATATTCATACGCATGTAGAAACCGGCATTTCCTGTCAGTTTTCATGCATAAATAAAAATAAAATAAGCGATATTTCAGCGACCTCACTTCTGGCTGTTTGTTGTCTTGAAGGTTTGCAAATACTAAAACTAATCAAAGTTGACAGCTAGGTGTGAAGTGGTTGTTGCAAACTGAGACAGACAACACTTGCATAACTTCATGGTTAATTGATTTCAAAAGTAAATATTATTGCTCCAGTTGAGAAATATTTAACTTGCAAAGTTGATCTAATAAATCCTCATCTGTCTGCAGGAGTATGAAAATGCATGTAAATGATTTCAAAAGCTGTTAGAAATTACTGCTCTTTTTTCTCATGATTCTCTTTTATCTCATGATTCTCTTTTAGGATAGCGATGGCAACTCAAGCAGTGCAATAGGCAGTCCAACGTCATCAATATGCAGCAGTAATCCTTCATCGCGACCAGTCTCTGCTACGGATCTTCCATGGGAGCGGTATCATTTATCTGGTGGTATACGAAGAGCAGAATCAGAAGGTCAGTGTAATCATCAGTATAGCGACAGAACAAATAATATTCCAAAAGATGGGTCACCGCTCAGACGCTCTTTTTGAGTAGGTTTTCACTCTCTTATCAATTAAGTAGCTGTAAATATCACTGGATCTTATTCAGTGTAGTTTTCATGGACCTGCATAAGGAAATTAAGGACATAACCTTCAATAAATTACTTACTTGTTCTATAATAGGGCCTATATATCCGTCCAGGAATACTTAGGAACCCTCACACCCTGAACCTAATTCATCATCTTTAAGCTGTTCGGGGGCAGAGCCACGGGTCAACAGTCATGTTGAAGATCTAAATTGGTCACAATTAGCTACCATAAGAAGGATGTCCCACTAACCCTCCAGTCATCTAAATAGTGTTACCTTTCACGAGCAGTTAAGAACTGGAATCTCTAATCTTCAAAAGTCCAAAGGGAGGAAATTTATCAGAAATATATGGGAATCTTTGCGCACACCCACACCCACAAACACACCCACACCCCACACCCATTCGAATATCCCACCTGCAAATTTAACCTCGTCCTTTTCAGGCAGTAATCGTAGCCCTAATCCCTACACTGACAGTAACCCTCCTGATCTCAACAAGTATCTCTTAACTACTCATTCGTGATAGTTGCCATAAAAAGTTCAAAATCTTGGACGCGTATGTTGTAGCTCCTGCTTGTTTTCAATTCAAAACGCAAAGAAATCAATATAATATATCACGTCAACGAAAAATTTTACAAAGAGGCTACCTATTTCCACATCCTTTTGACTCGCTACCTTGTATCTACTCGGGTAACATTTTATACGTAAATACATCTGGGGACCATTCTGCATTTTTATAAAGAAACATTGCATGGAAATGTTGATCATTTCGAATGGATATATAAGAATAAGTGGAATGCTATGCTGCATTGTAAGGCCTTGTTCCCAATTTATGACGGAATGTTTTCAGACATTCGGAAGGGTTTGACGAAAGAACCATGACGAAATGTATTTTGAGTCATGACGTAAAATATTAGGAGAAACGCATATTAAACTACCTCCTTTAAAATAGTCTTTATAATGATAGAGACCCTGGCGCAATTTTTCTGCATCATTCAATACACTATATTTAATAACATCTATCTTCGAATCATGACTCATAATTTTTCTGCATCATGATGCAAGACAATTGCGTCAAGCACTTTCGTATGACTCAAAAGCTTCCGTCATGAATGCCTAAGTGTCAGCTCAGATAATCAAGGACCAAGTTACAAAATATGACTATGAGCAACAGATTCTATTTCAGGTTGATATTAGACTTAGCTAATTGACCGAGGGGTGTTTGTGTGTGTTTATTTACAAGGGTTGCCTGAATATCAATACTGAAAGCTTCCTTTCATCAGTGAAATTAATGACTTTAATATCAAAGGAGTCAAAAGTCATGTGTAGGTCGCATTATAATGGTCTACCAGGTTTATTGATCTGATTTGAATACCTGATGTCAAATCAACTAGGGCATAGCATTATGTTTATGCACAGTACAATTTGTTGTTATCAAGGTCACAAATTATTAAAAGAAACCTTTACCCTCAAACAGAGATCATTATTTATGTACCTGTTTCATATTTGTAATATTATGTATCTATTTATACACACAGGTTATCTGAAACCTTTATCTAATCGTCAAATGAATGAACTAAAGAGACATTCAAGTGGTGGGTTAATGTATGTTGCAGCAACTATTGGTTCACCGCCGAGATATATGAACAAATCGCCACTTGGTTCAGGAACATTACTGGAACATAATCACGATCACGAATTGAGTTCACATAGAAGTGAGGAATTGCTGTCACCATCTGGACGAAAGATGGAAAGAGTTATTTTTGAGGAAGCTGAACACAGGAAGTTGCAAGAGATTGCGAAGACGCCCAAGCCTAGACATCAGCCTAGGAGGGTCAAGACTGATTTAGGAGATCATAGAGGAATTATAACTGCATTGCAATTTGAGGCGGACCATGAGGATGGGGAGACGACGACAGGTGGGTTAAGCATGTCGATTATGCTCAACGTGTATATGAGATAAATGTATCAAATTGATCTATGTGTTCAACCATTGTTCAAATTGAAGCGAAACGAATATGAAGCTGATCCTGGTTGCGATGGTTTAAGGGGTGCACCATTAGATACACAGAGCAGGAAGGTTTTTTTATAAGCAGAAGAAAAAACCCACCCCTGTACATGGAATAGGGGGGGGGGGGCAGTATGACTTCTAAGGACAAAAATCAGCCCGGACCCAACATCCTGCCCCCTGGAAATCTAATGGTGCGCCCTAGCCCTAGTAATGACAATGATTGCTATAGGTATGCATGGGAAGCGTCAAGATGAATAGGTCAAATTGATTATTGCATCGCATACTAAAGTTATATCTTTCTTACCCTCAGGGGACACTCCGGTTTCATCAAGAAATACCACACCGTCTGTAGTAAGGCGGCGTAATTTTCGACGACGTGCTATCTCGGATATTGGGGCAAGATCACAAGTAATAGACGCCATCGCACAAACAAATGGCAAAGAAAACGACAGACTACAACATAGATTGTCAGTCACCATCACAGATATTGATGGACAGACACAAGAGGTAAGTGAGAGCTTTCAATCAATCAATCAATCAATCAATCAATCAATCAATCAATCAATCAATGATACACTGTACTTGCATGACATGTATACCCCATGAAGGGGTCTATTCATACAGGGGACCAACAGCTTAACGTGACTTCCGAACCACATGAACGCGACAATGGTCACTTCCTTCCACCCGGGCGTTTCCATAACGCTCTTAAACGCTCGGCAAATGGTTATTGCCAGTCAGTGCTTTTATCCGGAAAAGAGGCGCCGGTTTTTTTTACCCAATGCACCATTTGAAGAAAGTAATCGTGATGACTATCAGATTGGTCTTTACCCATTCAAAGAATAACTCCTTTTAGCAGCACACAATATATGAATATATAAGACGTATAGATTTTTTGATATATGCGACATTTGAAAACTACATGTTTTGGGGGACACAAGGTTTTTGCATAAGGCGACGAAAAAACCCACATGTATGTTTTATTGACGAGCGGACCTTTCAAAACGGGTCGCTCGGTCGGGCGATTTTTTTGCCTAAAATAACCCCAAAATCCGGAATAATGGGAGAAAAAAACCCGGAAAAAACAAGAAATCTTCTACAAAATTTTAACCGAATTAGTGAAGTTTTTGGGCAAAACCGGCTGATTTTAAACTAATTTGGCAAAACTAAAAAGATTCTTCCAAAACACAAATTTAGGATCGGTCATGCCCATAGAACATTTTTTCGCCTTTTGCATAATACGTTAGGGTTTCTATAGCATTATCTTTGACGCTATGAATGAAGCAGCGATCCACAAAAACGCAAACAGTATTATACACAACATGGTTTAGGCAATGGGAGGATAAATGAAAATATAAGGCGGTCTTGGATGAAGATCTGCTGGTTGCTCATATTTTGTTCTGTGTATATACTGTTTGTTCTTGTTTGCGCTTTGCAACCTGGGGAAAAGGCGCTCCATAAATGCTTGTTTTAAACAATGTACAGTTTCCAATAATATAAATAAACAAAGTCTCATTTTAGTTGTGATGCAGATGAGCTATATACTTGTAATTCAAATACATTACATTCTTTATTTTGTAATATGTTACAGGTACAAAATCTAACTCAATCGGTGGACATTCCTGTACCCAAAGATACCGGTGCCAATCAAACTGAGGAACAATCAAAAGAATCAAAAGGTCATCGACGAAGTGCTAGTCAGGGGACTATAGCGCATTCGACAAGAAGATCACAAGATTGTGAACTCAAGAGATCAGACAGTACAGAAACATTGAAAGAACGGACACCCTCACAACCTTCACGTAAGTGAAAGCGGGCCATCAGCAGTGTTACTGCTCAGGTCGTATGCTGGTAGATTTTGAGATTGGCGCAGAAGCTCAAAAACCAGCGCAAACCCTTTCAAAACAAACGTGAAAAAGATGGTTTTAATTCTCCAACTTCCAAATTGGTGGAATTTAGGCTGCTCAAAAAAAAAAAGATAAGGGTTTGAATTTCACAACAAAAGCTTGAGCTTACACAACGTCTATTAAAGTCTATTTAGATCAGTGATATCTTTGTATTCGGAATGAAAGTCTAGATGATATCATGGTTTTCGGAATGAAAGTCTTTTTAGATGATATCATTGTTTTCGGAATGAAAGTCTATTTAAGATATCTTTATCAAGGTTTTCAGAATGAAAGTCTATTTAGATGATATCATTGTTTTCGGAATGAAATTCTGTGCAGATGATCCTTATATTGAGATATTACGTAAGACCTCTTGTAAATCATCCTATTTGCAGTCATTAGCATGGATTCGATGGAAATTACCAAAGATGACAAGAATTCACCAGCAAAGGAGAACACCAATGACAATGCACCATACATCCCCGTCGAGATAGACCTACAGGTAACCATAAGCAAACGCTGGATGTAGATTCTCCGTTGTCATACATGTAATGTTGTGATTTATGTTTCTGCCGCGCAAATACCTTTGTATGTCGAGCCGATAATAGTTGATCGTTATGGAGGCTTAAATACATTTGGAATCAAAACATACTGCGCAACATCTAACTTTTAACAATATGATGTTCAGTTGTTTATGAATGACGAATTGTAAGCGATTATTAGGCACGTTTTATGGTGGAATGGGGAACAGTATTAAAACAGCAATAAGGAGAGATTTATATCTTCCAATTAATGTGTTAATGTCACTTTTGATTATATTTGAAACAGCTATAACGTATGTCGGCACTTTTACTCATGTCATCTCCTTCTTTGACAATAATTTGAAAGTATAAGACTTATCTTACAACAGTAAACTCATTATACAACTTTTGCATTTTTCCCTTCACAGGCGTATGGTTTGGGCCCAATAGCTATATTTGCTGAAGCTCTTTGGGACCATGTTACTATGGACGAAACTGAGCTAGCATTTCAAGCTGGCGATGTAATAGAAGTGACTGACACAACTGATAAGAACTGGTGGTGGGGGTACTTGGGTGAAAATGAAGGATGGATACCGACGCAATTCATAAGGGTAGGTTTGGTGAAAAGTTGATAACTGATTCATCAAGTAACGTATACGTATTCTCTCAACTTTTTAGCGAACTATATTTTGCACCACTGTCATAAAACTATGACCAACAAATGTGGCTTACGTATACTTACGTTAATGTTGGAAAAAAGGTGCAAACAATTGGCTAACAGAGAACACCTACTTCCCCTGCTGGCCACAGCAAAGAAATGATGCGAGGATATCAACCCATGGTTACATTGCAAAACGCGTAAACAATGAGCTGATGAAAACGCTGCGTATCTAATATGAAAATAAAGACATTACGCGATGACGTCAATTCACCTACGTTACAGAACGCGCAAACAATGATGAAAATACAGCGCATTTTCTGAGCATGTTAAGTTATTTACAATAGTAACGTGATGACGTTAAACGTGCAAACGGAAAAATAATTGCATTGATAATGAATTTCTAAGGACATGACAAAAATGCGATGTCATTTAACGGAGAAATAATGATGTGGATTGAACCAACTATTGATTTGGACAGAATATAATGTGAGATAACTGCTTTCTATAAATAAAACTTTATTACAGCTACGTGTAAGTCAAGGGGAAACGGTAGAAGAATGCATGGAGAGGCTAAAGCAAGAAAAGAAAGATATTTCACTAGCAATTCATGGACGAATTAGCAATGACCAAGTGCGGGCAAATGTGGTTCATGAGATCTTAACTACGGAGCGAGACTATGTCAGAAATCTCAGAGATGTTTGTGAGGTACGTCGGCCTTTTTGGATTTAATTTAGAAGTAGCGGCCTTTAGGCACGGTTTCCAATCCATGACGGAAGATCTTCAGACATACAAAACGGCTTGACGCAAGAGCCACGACGAAATATATTTTGAGTCATGACGTAAAAATATTAGGAGAAACGTTTATCTACCTTAATTGAATTAATCTCTAATAATGGATAGAGGCCCTGACGCATTTTTCTGCATCATTCAAAACATTATACTATATTTTGAATCATGACTCAATATTTTTCTGCATCATGATGCAAGACAATTGCGTCAAGTACTTTCGTATGACTCAAAAGCTTTTGGAGGCTTAAATACATTTGGAAACAAAACATACTGCGCAACATCTAACTTTTAACAATATGATCGATCACGAATTGAGTTCACATAGAAGTGAGGAATTGCTGTCACCATCTGGACGAAAGATGGAAAGAGTTATTTTTGAGGAAGCTGAACACAGGA
>JXSR01S013337.1:76261-94876 GCA_000969725.1 Ophiothrix spiculata
CCCCATGTTTGACAACAAAAAGGGCGACTTTGCGACAGAACACTTTTCAAGAACTGGTGAAAATAGGCAACAAAAAATAAGGAAAACAATTTGTCGTTTTACGGCTTAGTAAATGGCAGTGCAAAGTACCCCCTTTCAGGGTGAGCCATCACAAATATATAGGCCTATTGTAACATCCATAAAAACATATTTTGACATATTTTGTGTGTTAGGGCCTAATATAAATCAATTTAACAGTGTTTATAGGCCTACTTTATTACTAATCAAATTTATAAATTGGCATAAATTGTCCACTATGTATTTTTACACAGGTTTTCTGTTATGCAAAACCATATCCCCCCCCCCCCTTCAACAATAAAAAAACACCTGCCCCATTTTTTTTTCGCTTGACTAAAAACATGTGGACCCCTCTGAATGGTCCCTAAGCTCTACTGAACTTATTTGACTGAAAATTTGATTTCAACGAAAAGGGATATCTGTCTGTAACTTCAAATTTTTCACAATAGCTGGAATGCCACAAATAGAATGCAAATATCAAAATGGTTCAAATGATTTGAAATTCAACCAAAATGAGTAACAATTGGTGAAAATAACAATGACATAGAAAGATCAACATGAAATAAATAACAATGGAAGAAAACGAAACAATAAAATGAATCAAATGACTTAATTACATTGTCAATTTCAATAGAAAAACATGTAAAAATATGCAAAGTCTTACAGACAGCCCATATCATACCAATTTAATTGATATAGTTGTGTGTGTGTTTTCAACTCATTTATGGCTTTTGGTAGTCAACATTCAAATAATTTGCCAATAATGTTAAGGTGGTGTGTTTTTCATTGCTCCCAATGGGAAGTTATATAGTTTGTTGGGAGAGCATGCCTGAAAGTGCAAAAGGGTGCATAATAAACATGATAAAATGTTATAAGGCCAAAAATAAAAACTCGTTTGCTTGTCCTCAACCGACCGACCCCAATTTTAAAAAATCACGAAAAAAGTTTTTTTTTTCTATTTATTTACTGTACAAAAGAATACCGACCCTATTTTTGGAAATTCCTGATTTTTTTTTTTTTTTAATTCAAGATTTTTGTATTCTGAGAATGCAGAAAAATGTATTTTATAGTTTGTGTTGAATATTTTAGTTGTTTTGTAATATATGCTGATTTATTTTGACACCGAAATGTTCTTATTATTTCGTATTCTGAGCCTTAATTAATAAAATAAACATACAGTGGAGTTTGATTGTAAATAAAAAGGAAGGGGGAAAAAAAAGATATACCGACCGACCGACCCAATTTTTCAAATTCAATTGAGGACAAGCAAACAATTTATTTTTTTTGGCTTAAACACTCCTGTCACTGGGTATTTTTATGAGAAAATGCTGAGACACTGCAAAAATACTGGATGATGTCATCCTTGATGGAAATTCTCATCATTTTGGCATTTCTCATTATTTTCTCACAGTAAATTTGCCTAGTGTGTAGCTAAAAATATGGACAGAAAGTCATGATTTTCAAAGATAAGTTAATAACATATTCTCTATTATCTCATCAGCGTTTGATATATAATATGTCATTCATTCTTTCTCCAATCTTCATTCAGGGGTCAAAATCTGACAGTAAGGGTTGGTTCAAAGTTTTTGGCAGACAGAATATTCTATGCAACTGTCCATGTTTAAATTATTTCCCCTTATACCCTATTATGCACCTTGGGATTAGAACGAGGATTTGATGATATCGTGTAGACTACTTTTTATTCGCCACCGTGTCATATATTCTATCATGAAATAGTCATTATTACATAGATATGCGTGAGATTTTATTGAATAACGAATAAATATTGCACAAAATTGGCATAGAATATTCTATGGGAAGAAGTAACTAAAAAACGACCCTAAAAACTGTCACATATTGACATATGGGAAAAGTCCCGTGCATCTGCTCAATGTAAAGTTTACAGGCAGTGTTCGATTTAGAAAATAAAAGTAACATGCACAACTTTAGAAATTTCTTGAAAATTGGCTTAAAAACACAAAACTCTGCATGCACAGGCAATTTTTTACATGCACTTAAGCAAAGTTACATGCATTTGTGCATGTAAAACCCCTCTAAATCGAACACTGTTTACAGGCCTCTTAAGCACGACGAGACAGCTGTTAATTTGGCAGTCGCTGTTCTATCTTCTGTCACTATGAGTTTATTTTGATAAAAAGTTAATGCCTTTGCTCGGTATTGTCATCTTTAAAGTATACTTTATCATAAAAATCTTACTTTAAAAATTTTTCTTATTAAAAAATGCCCGCGTTTTTGACTTAAAATGTCCTGAAAAATCTGTTTTTCAAAGACAAAGTGGTCATTTTCAGCCATTTGGAAGGGACTTGTCGCTATAAATGTAACCGCCAATTAGCTTGTCTGCCCTTTTTCGATTGCCTTCGGGTGGATCATGAATATTCAAAAGACTAGCTTTCTAATGATATAAAATATGTCCTGATTGGTCGTGAAGAACTGCCGGCGTTTTTGCTGTCTTCTCGGACATCGAAGTCAGAAAACAATCAGCTGGAACGAAATTTAGTGACAGATATATGCTGTGCTCATGCAAGCATGTCTATGTAAACAAAACTCATATAACGCAGTGTATACAAATGGTATATGGAGCAGCGTTGAAATATTTATTGCTCATTTCAGGCTAGAAGTTTTTAATATGTTTTAAAGTTACTGATTACTATAGTGTATGATAGCAAATTGGGATCAATTTACTGTGAATAATTGAACTTCAGGGCATAATTCACATGATTCAAGATATAGTTTAACACTTACGCACAAATGCATTTAATGCCAAAAATGAAATAACATCTTTTCACCATATTTTAACTTCAATGGCAACTTTCCGCTCATTTTGCCAGAGCACCCCTCATATTTTTATTCATGTTCATTATCCTGGCAAAATTAAGAATGTGAAGTATTGGTGCAGGTTATTTTCAATTCAATGGAAATGTTGACCTTATTCCAGAACCCATTCTCCAAGCTACCATTAACTACCATTGTTATTGTGAGCTTATACCATAGCTTGCCTTTCAAAATATACAGAGATTAGGTGTAATATATGCAAGGGGTGTAAAAATACTGGGTTGGTGGTAGCAGAATTTTGAAATACCCCCAAAAATTGCAATCCATTTAAAAATAAAGCTTGCTAGTCCAAACTTTAAAAATTGTTCTATAGTAAAATACAGAGAGTCCAAATATAAAAAAAAAAAGCATATTTCAATTGTCTTTTTGAAGATTCCGATTAGCGATTACTTTTAAAATCTTGACTAGCGAGCAGTTTTCAAAATTCGGCATATTCAGCAGTGTTTATAAGTTTGGCTAGCAAACCTTTTAATCAATTTGAACTAACAAGCTGTTTCTAAAATTTGGACTAGGGAGTATTTTGTAAAATTCAAACAAACAGGCCTTTTTTCAATACTATCCCCTATATTGAATGACATGTTTGCATTATAGGAAGCCTTCGGACAAGCGAGCAGTCGGACTAGCGAGCTGTTGGACTGCGAGTGGACTGCTTAAAATTTGCATGACGTTGAGGTGACACAAATATAAAAATCCACTATATTACCCTGCTCACATAACCTTGCGGGGTAAGGTTACGTTGTGTTTATGGCGTCATACCGGGTAGAATTCTGCGGACACTGACCGAACGCCGGCCGGTGTCCGTGAGCTGTAGAGACGCCGAAAGCATGCCGCAAGAATTTAATTCTGAGTTAAAACCTTGCGGCTTGTACACGATGTCTTCAGTTTAGGTCACATAACCACCGGTCGCCAACATGTGACCAACCGGGCATCGCAAGCATTCACTGATGTCATACTGCTGTCACACTGGCATTGCGGCGTTACGGTGCTGCGGCTTCCTTCAGCTTATGTAACCATAGCATAAGTATAGGCCAAACAATAATTTATTGGACAGTTTAAGCAGAAATCCAGAGTACAGGGCCCCATTGCTTGAAAATGCAACCCCTGCATGGATTTTTGTTTAAATTGTCCAATAAATATCTATATTGCCTATAGTAATCACTCTCTGGAAAAAGTCCCTCACCTGTTTTAGTTGAAGACTGGTTGCCGTAAGAACTTCATAAACTCTGATATTCTGTTCAAATGTAGATGCCACATACAAATACCTATAAAAGAAGGAAATTATGAAAATGATAGGAATTATCAAAATATAAAGCCCTGGGGATCACTTATATTGACGGATGGTATGAATATGTGCTGCCCTCAAGGCCCCTTTTCAAGCTTCCTCTTCCATTCCCTAAGATACTCAGGCCAAAAAAAAAATATTGTTTGGTTGCCCTCCAGAGCTTTTTTCAGAGAGGGTCGGTCGGTCGGTTTTTTTGGGGGGTTTTTTAATTTTTGTTTTAATACTCTTCCAAATTTGGGACATCTTAAACATTTTGAGAGTTGAATATCGAAAAAAGCGAAAAATATAACAAGTTTTCGGTAAGTTTAGCATATTTTTTTTGAAAAAAAAAAATATTTTTCAATAAAAAAAAGTTTGGGTCGGGCTGAAAAATAGGGTCGGTCGGTGGAGGGCAACCAAACAATTTTTTTTTTTGGCCTCATTTCAAGATTACTTTAGTTCCGAAGACTCCCATTTTCACAATGGTTTAAAAATGTGTTTATTAAGTTTTCAACCTAATTTTGAGCCATTTTCAGCTCAAATTTCGTCTTATTTTTATGGGAAAAAGGCAGATCCTGAGATCTCAATTCAGAAAAAATCAGTTCCATAGACCCTATGTTGGATATCACGGATATCTTATAACTACAAAAAAAATTTGAGTTCAGAAATTCACTGTTGTTGTCAGTGTTTCATACTTGAGAGTACATATGTTGCCCAAAATGTTTTTTTTTTTCACAAATCAAATTTTCATGTGAAATATGGCAATGAACTATTAAAATGTTTGGCAAGATTAAGTATTAGCAGTTCATTCAATCAATCAATGATAAACAGTACTTGCATGAAATGCATACCCCATGAAGGAGTCTATTCGTACAGGGGACCAACGGCTTTACATGACTTCTGAACCACGGAGCAAGTAGAGTAAAGTTTCTTGCCCAAGGAAACAAGGAGACGAAAACCGCCTGGCCCGGGGCTCGAACCCACAACCTCTGTATTACGAGACTCTTGCTCTTACCGCTCGGCTTCGTGGAACTACATTGGTATGTGGAAGGAAAAAGGGAACAGGACTGCGTTAATATATTTTCCGATATACCTGGTACATTCCACTTGCTAAGCTGTACCTTGCAAGTTAAGATTCATCCGGGGACTCACCTAATTGAAACATTACTTAATATGTCACGTTGTATGGACCATTTTAACGACAGGCTGATGTTTACATTGGAGACCTAAGTTAACAACTCGGCCTCAATTTATGTGCAAAATTTGACAGCTAGTATGGTGCAAAAATAACTTAAAGGTCCCAAATTTCTAACTTCAGTGGCACCAAAGATAAAAAGAGCTTGAAAATTACTAATATTTGTCTCACAGAAACCCCTACAAAACTAAGGAAGTTGGTTCAGGCTGTGATGGCTTATGTGGGCTAATCAAGGTTCAGCACCCTACAGGTTGCCGCAGAAACTGAAATGATTCTTGGTGTCAAATAGAGATTGATTGGGTTAATGATCAAGGTGCACCTGTAAAGTGCGCTGAGGCCATGTAGAATTACAAACCTGGGAGGTATAGCACACTACAAATCCCGGGGGGGGGGGGCACAGACATAGAAAGGTGATACGGGTATATGTGGCCCTCAAGACCCCCTTTTCAAACCTTGTATGCCCAGCGGCATAGCCAGACTTTTTGGTAGGGGGGGGGGGGGCAAAGACATTTCGTCCTGATTTTTCCCCGGCGTTTGCACATTTCTTCCCAATTTTTCTGGCAACAAAACCATTTTCGTACACCCAAAATAAATTCAAGTCAATTTTAAAAACTGACAAGCAAAAAAAAAAAAAGTTTTAAGCAATCTCTTGACACAGATTTTAAGCTTTTCCCCATGTTTCTAGCTACCAGCTGCTCTCTCATTTTTCTTGTCCTTCCCGATTTTTCCCGCTTGCTATCCCTATTTCCCGCTCGATTTTTTTGTCAGGGCCCCCTTGCCCTGTGTATGCCGCTCCCTAGACCCCCATTCCAAGCCCAACCTTTAGTTCGCAAGCCTTATTTTCAAAAATGTTCAGTTCCCTAGCCTCATTTTTTGAAATTTAGTTCCCGAGACCCCCACTTCAAGCGAAATTTCTAAACCTTTTGCTTCCAGAGCCCAACTTTTGCCCAAAAAAACTAGTTCTGAAGGGTCAGTTTTTGGTCCCTTCAGATCTCTAGACCCACTTTTCGGGGTCAATCTTCCGTTCCCTAGAATAGGTTTTCAGATATCAGGGCTGCACACCCCTACCAAAACCAAAGTTGGGTGCCCCCCCCTGGGACAAATCCCCTGTATTTATTTCTTTAGCACTCATTCTATCAGTACTAGCTAGTTTGAAGCATCATTAGCATACTTAATACTTAATAATAGGCCAAGCAATAATTTATTGGACAGGGTAAACTAAAATCCAGAGTACATGGCCCCATTGTTTATCAATACAACCCCTGCATGAATGTTTGTTTAAATGTGATGGCTCACCCCGAAAGGGGGGGGGGGACTTTGCAGATAATATCAATTTTGATTTCTTCATTTCATCTGTTACAGCATTTTCTAGGCTTTAAAATTACACCTTATTTGTTGAAATTGATCAAGGCGATCACATTTTACAACAGAAAATCTACTGGGAGTTCTTACTATTTTCTATATTTTTTGCTGCCTATTTTCATCTGTATCTTGAAATGTGTTCTGCCGCAAAGTCCCCCTTTTTGGGGTGAGTCATCACAAAAGTTGTCCAATAAATATTCATTTTGCCTATAGAATGTTTGCAGAGACTATAACAGCACAGTCTTACCTATGATCAGGGGATAAATTGACCCCATTCGCCATCCCAAAACCATCGGCTACTTGTTTGGCGCCTGTCCCGTCATAGTACATCACACTACCAGTCGGAAGCATTAATAGTATTTCTAGAAATCGCAGAAGACCTTCGTTGAAGTAGCCATCATTTGTGACGTAGAATGTAGTCCGACTTGTGGCTTTTATACCATTAGGACTGCAAAAATGGAGAAACTTATTTTCATAAGTGAATAGGTCAAATCATTCTTGAAAATACAAATTTACATTTCGTCGGCCCCACAAGACGACTTTGTATCTCTAAAAAGTAAAATGTTCAATATCGGCAAAAATTACAAAATGGTACCAAAAACCCATTTTGACCAAAATACGATACGTAGTCGTGGGGCCGACAATTTGCAATTTTAAAATTTACAATGTTGGTTTATTGATGTTAAAACTTACAATATCTTGGAAAATATATTTGGTAATAATCTACAGTGGCATTTAGCCAAGAGCTGATTGGTAAATGCCACACCCAGAGAAAATTAAGAAATTTTGCCAAGTCAGCTTAACTTAGACTACAGTGGTCAGTTATTATAGGCTGAGGGGCCACTATAGCAAAACTTCTTCATCAGCAAGCAAAAAAACTATGGAAAGGGTACTTTTTCACTCAGCGACGAGCTAGATCTGCAAAGACTTCAATTAGGGGGAGCGGGTTGGCGCAGCCGAAGTTCCCTCGCCAACAATTCCCGAGTTTGATTCCTGCGCCCGGCGCTTCCGCTGGTTTTTCTCTGGGTGCTTTTCAGCAGTCGTACAGTCACTATAGTTAGCATTTAGGGTATATAATTAAAAAACTACCGCCCAAACACCTAAGAGGAAAAGCATGTTACTCAAATTTACGTTTTTGCAAGTTTATTTTGTACCATAACTGTTTAACAGAAAGGAATTTTCACAAGGAACATGATGGTGATGTTGATTTTTGACCAAAAATCACATTTTTTGAGAAAATCACAAAAAACACAGTTTTTGGCCATTTGAGCTTCCAACCAAGCTAAAAATAACATCTTTATTTTTAATGACTTCAGAATGGTAATTTTTATTTAAAATGCCCATTCAGATGTTTTGTCATTTTTAGTTTTGATGATTTTGACAAATTAAATGACCAAAAATGTAAAAAAATGAATTTTTGATCTCATTTGGCATGAAAATTTAAAAAAATGCCAAAATCCTAAAAAATACAAAAATAAATGCCTTTTTTTTTTTAAAGGGATCAGTTGACAGGCAAAAGATACCAGTAATATGAAAGTGCTACATCCCCCACTGTACACAGTGAGAATATGATTGATATTAATTGTGTAAGTTCAGTTTCCATTCAGTTTTGATTTTTATTTCCTTTTCTAATTTCACTTGAATTGTTTTTTCAAACAGGAAATTTGGATTGGCAAATTGATATAGCATAACACTGAATTTTCTTTGCATATATGACCGTCCACCCCAAAACAGCAGTAAATGCCAGCTCTTGTCATTTTCACTTTTTTAATTATTTGCAAAGACCATGCTTTAAGGATTAAAATGCCACCTTAATGAACTTCACACAATTTCCAGAAGTCAAGTTATGGTCCGTCAAAGGTTGTCAGGGAGTAAAACGTATAACTGAGATAAACACGTTCAAAGATTAGTAAGCCCTATATTTTTTCTGTTGATCATCTTCAGAATATGCACATTTATTTCATATTTCCTATCATTTTCTTAAAATGAAACTTTGCCAGTATTTTCTAGTAAGCACTCGGATATTGAATCTGTCAAAAAATCAATTTCAACCTTGACATTTATTTTCACCTGTAGCGCAAAATGAAGTTTCTGGCATTTACTGCTCATACGGGCTGGACGGTCCCATATATACAAACAAAATGAAACATGCTGATAAGACCATTTCGTCTTTGACATAAATATGATAACAAAACTGCAATGCTTTGTTTATAATATAAGAGACTGTTTTCACATCGTTGGGTTTTTTTTTGCCTCTGGCGAAAAAAAGTGAAAAAACATTAACAGTTGGTAAAGAATAGCAATTTTCTCCAATATTCCACAAATCAGGGTAAAATGGCCACAAAATGTGTTTTTGTGATTTTCTCAAAAAAATGTGAATTTTGGTCCAGGGCCGTACGAAGGCATGTAAGCCAAGGGGGCAAACACATTTACCGTCCCGAAATTTATGTTTCGTCCCGATGTATATACTGTTAATTTGTTTGTAATGCGCCAAAATTTTGCTATTTATCAGCCAAAAATCGATACAAAACCTTGATATTTGTGCTATGACTGGCTTAATTTGACTAAAATTTTATGGTACAGAAATCTCGGGACAGTAAAAGTAGTAAAATATCGTCCCAATATGTTGATATTTGTCCTGCCAGCGTCCCGCTTTTTTCGAGCCAAGGGGACGAGTGCCCCCTCCTGCCCCCCCCCCGCCTCGTACAGCCCTGTTTTGGTTAAAAATCAACATCCCCATCATATGTTCCTTGTGAAAAATCCCTATCAGAAAATGTATACTTTTATGTACTGTAATCAATTTGTTAAAAAGTTATGGTACAAAACAAACTTTCAAAAACGTGAAATTGAGTAACATATTGTCCCCCCTGAATGGGTAAAATTTACAGTAAAATTAAACTTAAATCCTTGTGCAAGGAAAGCTAAAACTTGTTTAGGGGGTATTTTGTAAACCTCTGTTCATGCATGTGTACATCAATATAGCTGAATTAGGCAAAATGTACGTTACATTACTGTCGGAGCAGGCTTCCAAGAGTTAAATTTTTAAATTATCACTTTTTATTTTTCCTTTTACTTTTTACATTGATGTCCAATATTTGTAAGATTGATTGATTGTTTGATTGAAGTAATGCATTGCATATTAAAGGGACTGGCCTAGATTCTTCCCACTAATTTTTTACCTACATATGTATTTACATGAATCGGTAGAACATGTTTAGAGTAATACAACCTGTAAGTAGTTTTCCATGATTTTGAGGAATATTGGAGAAAATTGCAATTCTTTACCTGCATGCTTTAATTTTTTTCGCCGGCGGAAAAAAAATGTCAAAACAGTGTTTCTAGTTTCAAAATTTAAAAAGATTTTGTTTCTACACATGTGATGGGTAAACAAATTTGATGAAATTGTTTCTCTTTTAATATGTATTAAATTATCTCTAAGAGCTTTTTTGATTTTTTATCTGGTAAATCCAGATTTGAGGTACAAATTTAGGATTCAGAAAACACAAGATAGTCACACCACCATAGAGCCATCTACGCATCCGGGTGATTTATCTCTTATTCAGACTCGACTTCCCCGATGTAGCATACATCAGTAGCGGTCATTGTTCATAGCGGTAATGATCGTAGTATTGTACTACGGCCGTGACGAACGTAAACAAATCAAACTTCCCCTTTCCATGTGTTGCGTTCGATCAGATAAATTGTGATTTTATAGAGTGAATACTTGTCATATTTTGAAACCAGTATATAAGAGAGGTAATAGAATACATTATTTTACAGGCAAGTCTCAAATGGTGTGCCAAGATGATCGATTTTTTGAGATTTTTTGACTGAAAATTTTTGGAAGATGAAGTCCGCCATTTTGTGGTAGTGACGTCAGCGTAGGTCGGTCTATCAAAGAATGATATATTGCAAATTAGTTATCTCTCAATTCGAGCCATTTCTGTGTAACTTTTAGTACTTTTTTGGATATTACTACACTTTGAAGCTTTGTTCAGAGCATTTCCATAAATATTTAATTCTAGGTGGAATCTAGGCTAGTCCCTTTAAGTAAAACTTACCAATAAATATTTGGATGTGTAATACTTCTTCTGTGAATCAGTGTATGGCCTGTGCCATCATATGTGAATACTTCTATTGCTGAATTGCCGCCTTCAAAGTCACGATTTACAACGAATAATGTAACTTCTCCTGTTTCTGAAAAAAAAAAATCATCTGCATTCAGACATAACCTGTAGGCCTACTCTTTAATTGTAATCAATAAAAGTGAGTTAAACATTCATGTCCTGTAAAAAACTCAATTAAGTCCATAAATGAGTTGTGCTTCAAATGTCATCTTCTACTTCTACGCTTAAGGCGAAATCATACTCGGCCTCCAAACAAAATTTTTCCTACCAAACATTTGGTCGTGACGTCACCAAATATTTGCCATCGATCTTAAAGTATGACCGGGTAGCAAACATTTGGTCCAATGAATATGGCAATTCAATAGCATGTGCAATCTAGCGCGAAATTTTATTTGGTCTCAACTCAGTGTTAAGGTTATTTTGTTTGGAGTTACTCGTCATTTTGACGTCACGACCAAATGTTTGGTAGCGAAAATTTTGTTTGGAGGCCGAGTATGTTTTCGGCCTTAATCTCATTAAAATTCAAAGCCTGTTCAGCATCTAGATGAACTCTCTGGTCCTAGAGAGATGATATACTTTTTGAAGGTATATAGTGACTATGCACTGTGGTCCTAGAGTAAATGACGTATTTTGACATACGGTCACGGTACCGGGGAGGATTCCCCTACTGTTATTTCGAACAGCTGTAGCTTAGCCCATGACGTTCTTTTACATCCGACAGTGTGTCAGGAACACTTCAGATGGGACTGCCGGCTTTACGTGCCCTCTGAAGCATGAAACAAGTAGAGTATAAAAGTTTCTTGCTTAGGGAAACAAGGAGACGTGTCGGGACCGGGGCTGGACCCCACGACAGATGTCAGATGTATAGAATGCGATTATGAGTCCATCGCATTTTTAAAGATGCTTAAAGGAGCATGGTCCGATTACTTCAAAAATTTGAAAACTTGTTGGGATTTCGGTACCAAAATATTGCTAATGTTTTTCTTATCATGTGAAATTCCACGACTGAATTATGTTCCATTTTGGTGATATATTTATGGTAAATCAAAATTAATTTAACACAGTAGCATACATAGACAGCTCTGAAATATACAATTACCTATGAAATCAAAAAGGTTTGATCATTCAGCTGAAATTTGAAACTTAAACCTTTTAAGGGGTTAGTTTTCATACGACACTGAAAATTAAATTCTGAAAAATCGGACCAAGCTCCTGTAATTACAAAAGTTAAAGGGAAATTGGACAAAATTTGAACAATTATTTGTGGATGATTTATAGTTAATATGTTAGAACTTAGAAAATAAAAGTTAATTACCAAATATTGCAAAATCATCAGATTAACCAAAAATTAGAATTTTATTTTGTTTGTTGACCTTGGGTATGAGGCTATTTTCTAAATAAAGAATATGTTATACTGGAAATTGGAATATTTTTGCGAGCAGAATTTTTCGCGAAACCAGGCAATCAGGACCTTTTCGCGCGTTTTAAATTAGCATTTTTAAGCTTCATTACATAGTCCTGCACATAAAATTAATGTATTCGCGGGGGTGTTATATTCGCGGTAAGATGTTGATTCGCGAAATTTGCGAAAATTAAACCGTCGCGAAAAAAAAACCGTTTACAGTATTGGTTTTTTACTTGCCCTTACAAAGTAATCCACTTTATACTGCATTTCCTTAAGAATTATCATTAAGGATTTGTAAAAATGTTATTTACAATCAGTGCAAAAGTATAAATCTGTCAAAAGGTCAGTGTTATTTGTTAATTGAAACACAACAACCTCAAGAATAATATTTTTCAAATAAAAAGCATACTGCTGGTTGAAATGGTGCTGAAACCTGTTTCAACTTATCAATATAAAATTGCTTTTCTTTTACAAAGATATACTGCATATTTTCTGTTAAGAAAGAACAATTTGATGAAGATTAATCAAAAAAAAGTTGTTTGGTTGTCCTCGACCGCCCGCCCCTATTTTTCAAAACTGGAAAAAAAATTTTACTGTACAAAAGTATACCGTGCCTAATTTTCAGATTTCCAAAAAATTTTTTTTTTTTTTCTTTGAGAATTTTGATTTTTTGAAAATATATTTTAAGTTGTTTTCATTTTGTTTCCATTTAAATACTGTTTTTAAACTTGTATATAAAGAGATTTTTCTGTACAGTAGACTTATTTGCATCTTTAAAGAGGCCATAATTTGGTGTAACTTGACTTATATTTGAAAAAAAATCTGCCCACCCACACTTGCTCAAAAAAAGTTGTGGAGGACAACCAAACAATTATTTTTTTTGGCCTTAACAAGCATCAGAGTGAAATCTTCATAGCAAATTAAGAAACTTACTGGATGTTAGGTTGCAAAGTTACATCCAAGTTGGGAAAAAGGAATCGGACTGAATTGGAAAAACTATAGTCCTGAGAAGAGAAAATCAAGTTTAACAGTCTTTGAAATGAGTAAAACTTGAATGGAGAAAGGATTTTTATCTTGTTTTTTCACCTTGTTTAGGCTTTCGCCACCTTGTTTAGGCTTTCGCCAAGGAAACCCAACTTGGTACTTGGTACCAAGTAAGCTGAAAGAAGCTTATCTTTAACAGGGCTCCAAGATGTTTTTTAATAACAATTTTCTTATGTTTTGGATGTTGGAACCTGATTAATATGATAAAATACACTTAAAAGGTAATGTTTCCGATGAAATTGGAAATTCAACCTTGGACGTGATTGCATTGTTGACTATGCTCAGCTTCAATGGCCTGTATATTGTAATATACAAAGCCGACCTAAAGGTACCTTAGATATGACGGGGCACATATGTCAATTACTAACAGATACAAATAACTAGAATTTTTATAACTATCTTGCCATGTTATGATTTTCTTACCATTATCTTCTTATATGTCTAACCCTAGCTACATGTAATGTAATAGATTTGAGTGGCTTGAATTTTTACCATTATCTTTCCATATATCTAGTCCTAATGGATTCAAATGGCTTGAATTTTTACCGTTATCTTTCCATATATGCAGCCCATATGTCTAATTCTAATGTTGAATTCTTACCATTATCTTCCCATGTCTAATCTTAATATGGATTCAAATGGGTTAAATTCTTACCATTATCTTCACAAACGTCTTATCCTGATGGATTCAAATGGGCTGAATTCTTTCCGTAACGTTGTTTTCCCATATGTCAAATCCCAATGGATTCAAATGGGCTGAATTCTTTCCGTAACGTTGTTTTCCCATATGTCTAATCCCAATGGATTCAAATGGACTGAATTCGTATCATTATTTTCCCATATACCTAATCCCAATAGATTCAAATGGACTGAATTCGTACCATTATTTTCCCATATACGTAATCCCAATAGATTCAAATGGACTGAATTCGTACCATTATTTTCCCATATACCTAATCCCAATAGATTCAAATGGACTGAATTCGTACCATTATTTTCCCATATATCTAATCCCAATAGATTCAAATGGACTGAATTCGTACCATTATTTTCCCATATACCTAATCCCAATAGATTCAAATGGACTGAATTCGTACCATTATTTTCCCATATATCTAATCCCAATGGATTCAAATGGACTGAATTTGTACCATTATTTTCCCATATACCTAATCCCAATAGATTCAAATGGACTGAATTCGTACCGTTATTTTCCCATGTACCTAATCCCAATAGATTCAAATGGACTGAATTCTTACCATTATTTTCCCATATATCTAATCCCAATAGATTCAAATGGACTGAATTCGTACCATTATTTTCCCATATACCTAATCCCAATAGATTCAAATGGCATGAATTCTTACCATTATTTTCCCATATATCTAATCCCAATGGATTCAAATGGTTTGGTTTACTATCTCCTATTATGTCTATTTCTGTAACATCATCCTCAGGGTTGTTGAAGTCAAAGGTCATAATTTTTCCAGTAACCCCCTCTTCATTGTTCCACATAGTCCGCAAACCCTGGAAAGAATTCAAAATATAAAGTAATAATTAAATGAATCATTAAGACAATGAAAATGATTATAGTTTTCACCTTATATTCTTTTATAGTTTTAAATATTTGTTGATATTGAAGGTCTTCTTTAATCTCTCAAATCTTATCAATCATTATTTGACACTTCTACAGACTTCCATTTGAAATTTGTGACCCGTCATATCGAAAGGTACGTTAAGGTCGGCAAAATCAAAATAGATTTTTTGGTCTCATCTGAAAGCTAAGATTTTAAGCTTTAAAATGACACCTTGATTTTGGTTATTGGATGTTCGGTTGCGAAGTTACACTCAAATTGGTAAAAGGCAGCGGGCTGATTTGGAAAACTATAGTTCTGAGAAAATCAAGTTTAAAGTTTTTGTACTTAGTAAATCTTGAATGGAGAGAGGATTTTTAGCGTGGTTTTTAATACATTTTTCTTATGTTTTGGATGTTGGAACCTGATTAATATGATAGAATACACTTCAATGATAACCTATCTGATGAAATTAGAAATTAGACCTTGGACGTGATTTTTGACTATGCTTAGTTTCAATGGCCCGTATCTCGTAATGTACTATGCCGGTATTAAGGTACCTTTGGATATCATGATGACAATCCACATTTGCAGGGGCTCTATTAAAAGCTCCCCTGAAGTTCTTTAGGGGAGCAATTAAGGAAGCTATCTTGAAATTTAAGGCTCTGTCACACATCACCGTATAGAGCAAAACGTACGCATAACGTACTTTATCCCACTATTGTTCTGTTTTATGCATTGTTGTTCGTCATGTGTTCGTTACAAGTACGTTCAATACGTTATCCATACGGTCTGTCCGTTATGTATACGTTTATTTCGTTATTCATACTGTGGTGGTCCGTTTAACACACGTTCAATATGTGAAACTTGTGTACGTTATTCGTACGTTTTGCTCTATACGGTGATGTCTGACAGAGCCTTTAGATGTAAATACCATCATGCAAGACACTCTATCAATTGAGCTCTCATAAAGCATAATTTGAGCCCGGGGGGGGGGGACTCAACTTTGTTTTGGTAGGGGTGTGCCACTGGGAAATTTGAAGTACCACCCATACAGATACCAATTTTCAAGAAAAAGAGACCATCCATCTACCAAATCGGCCACATTTATACAAAATTCGCTAATTTAGCGAATGATTTTTTGAAAAACTGACCCATACCATCCAAATACCACATTTTGCAAAGAAAAAGGACCCATTGGTATACTATCTTGATTTTGCTATCCTATAAAAAAAGGAGGCACATTCCTGTATAGTCACTTTTGTACTAAGTACCCCTCCCGGGAATTTGAGGGGAGCAGGGTGGCTCAACAGAGCTCACTCTTCTCAAACGGAAGTCCCTGACTTCCACCGGGGTATAGCTCTGAGTTGGTCACAAATGAAGAGCTGAAATTTGTCTTTTTATTTTTTCAACTTACTGATGATATGAAGGCGATGCCCTTAGATGTTGTTGCGATGCTCTCTGAACCATTTGCTATGTTTAAAAGAAAACAAACACTAATTGGTTAATGACATACCCAAAATGGAACACAATATTGTAATTATGCATTTTTGGGTGCTTGTGCCCCTCCTCCCTCAAAAAAAAAATGCCAGGTTGAAAATGGTTGATGCTCTCTTTAGTTGTGTTCACACCTTTGATTTACGACCGGTACTAACTTGCTCCCGCTCATTTGTAATCAGATATTTTGCTACTCCTGGTTCACATTCTCACATGGCTTACTAGTATACATGAATTTACTTTCGATAGTTTGTTGTTGTTAACATCTGATTGCTTCTTCATCTGGAGTAAATCCCGGAAATAATAATATTGCAATTTCATCAATAAATTGTACAATCATGAATTCGTTGTTGTAGAAGTTTGTTGCTTTCCTTTGTTCTATTTTGCTATCAACCGAACGACCGACCCAAAATTGTAATTTTTCCACTGGAGGGCAAACAAACAATTTATTTTTGTTGCCCTATTAGTAATTTCTGACTTTTAAATGTGTTTGCACTTTTATGTGGGTACACAAAAATGGTTTTGTAGACTTTTAAAAAAATCATGGGTAATCCCTAACATGTTTAATCTAAAGATATCATCCTGAAGGGCAAATCTGTTTGGCTTAAAAATTGCAATGGATTAATTATATTTAACCCTAACGCCACCGAACCTCACAAAATCCCATTCCACAAAATCAAGAAAATCGCCTTTAAAAAGGCTTTATTAGGGTTAATAAAGCCTACATATGTACCTAAACTAACCCTAACGCCACCGAACCTCACAAAATCCCATTCCACAAAATCAAGAAAATCGCCTAAGTCCAAATACGTCATAGACCGGAGTCAGCTATGATCACGGAATCGCTGCCATGGCAACGCCTGCTCAGTGGCTTGACATAGTGATAATCGGACCGGGAAGTGAGAGGTCCCGGGTTCGAATCCAGGTGAAAACCCGTGATTTTTGACCTTAAAATTTCCGAGGATATAGTTTTTAAACGAAGAGGTGCTTTAAAGTGTTAGGGTTAATAAAGGAAGCCTACATATGTACCTAAACTAACCCTAACGCCACCAAACCTCACAAAATCCCATTCCACAAAATCAAGAAAATCGCCTAAATCCAAATATGTCATAGACCGGAGTCAGCTATGATCACAGAATCGCTGCCATGGCAGCGCCTGCTCAGTGGCTTGACATAGTGAGTAATCGGACCGGGAAGCGAGAGGTCCCGGGTTCGAATCCAGGTGAAACCCGTGATTTTTTACCTTAAAATTTCAGAGGAGATAGTTTTAAACGAAGAGGTGCTTAAAAGTGTTAGGGTTAATCCTGTTTTTTTTTTTTTTTTGCTTGTGTGATTTTTAATCTTAATTTGGATTCTTGGATTTGGGTTTGTCCTCAATTTTATCTATTAAATTTAGAGTGTAAGCGAACACTGGTGTGTCCAGGATTTTTCCTTGTGGGTGAGGGTTGGGGCTTGGTGATTTGTGTGTGGGGGGGGGGGCTTAGTGTCAAAACTTATTCTACATGACTGTTTGCAACTCTGCACGTAATATGGATTGGGATTTAATGAAGTCAGCTGGTAAATCATTCTGATTAAAATAAACACTAGATGGAGGAGGGGGTGCACAGAGATTAATGGGTTATTGAAAACGGCCTATATGTGTACCGCCGCGGCAAAAGGGTCCAGTTGTCGGCTCGTACATGTTGCTCCTTGTAGCATATCTAATGTATGGTATTTGTATACATCAGATATGCTACAATGAACAACATGTAGGAGTCGACAACTGGACCCTTTTGCCGCGGCGGTACACATATTGTTTGTAAATCAATCAATCAATAATACATAGTACTTGCATGACATGCATACCCCATTAAGGAGTCTATGTATTCATCCATAATTTTATTTACGGTATCGGTACTGATGTTCCATGACTTACTTGAACAGCAAGGATTCTTTTTCAAGGGATCTTTTTCAGTGGCGGCAACAGTGTTTTCAAAGTGGGGGAGTCAAACTGGGGGAAAAGGAAACATCAGGGGGGGGGCAATTTTTTTTTTGCACAAAAACTTTTGGCCAAATCTGTTATTTTCAACTAAAAATTGTTAACAAATTTTAAAATTTGTGAAAAATTGCCAATTTTGACTAAAAAAATTGACATGTATTATGTGCTAAACACGCAAAAATCTATGACATTTTACATATAAATGACCAAGAACAATAGAAAAAATTAACGGTGTGAAATTTGTGTCAGTGACTGAAACTGG
>JXSR01S013337.1:116438-127780 GCA_000969725.1 Ophiothrix spiculata
ATGGGAAATACTTGTGCACTCAGTGTCATATCCAGGCTCAGCTGCGCTTCACCTGGATATGACACTTCGCGCACCAGTATTTCCCATAACATACCTCCGCTTCACCCAATAACTAATAATATTACTACTGCTTTCGAAATTCATATAGTCATTTCCATGTTTACATAAGGCCTAAAAAAAATTGTTTGATTGGCGTAACCCGACCGACCCTATTTTTACCACAGATCCTAGAAATTTTTATTTTTTTGAGCATGGTAAAAAACTTCCAAATCCCAAATTTGATGGGAATCGATTCATTGGGGCCTGAGATATGGCTTACAGGACATTCAAAATGACAAATAAAAGATGTGTTACAGAAAAAGTGAAGATGTTTTTTGTCTATGTGTTGTATATTTTGTGTTCTTATATGTGAAACAAAGGCTATAAAAAAAAAAATCTGACCTACCTGCCCTATTTTTATTTTCTATGTTACGCCAATCAAACAATTTTTTTTAGGCCTAAAGATCTAACCATCATCCATTTCTTTGTGTGCATTTCTTTGCAGAATGTTCAGGATGGATCCTGAGTTTCATGCAGCATTCCTCGCACTAATCATATCATCCTTGGCAGCACTTGCACAATCACAGATCCCAATTCCAACACGACCTCAAGGTTTCCCATACAAGTCTAGCTCATGCCAAGCGCCGGTGCATCTAGAAATCTTTACCGATTTGCTGTGCCCAAATTGCAAAGATGAATTCCCAACTGTTTTAAAAGTTGCTGATCATTATGGGCCTGACGTTCTCAGTCTTAACATGTTGATGTTTCCATTGCCGTATCATAGAGCGGGCTTCTTATCTGCACAGGTAGGCCATGCCTCTATACATTCCCGGTCAAAAGTGTTTGCGCACAAAACCTTTAACCAGACAGATCTCGAGAACCGTTCATCATTTACGTAATATTTTTTCGGATTTATATATATTTTACTGGATCTAAAGAACTCAACAGGAATTGCATTTACCGCATTTGACAATATGGCGTGCCAAACACGATACTGTATGCACTTTCTTTCGCACATTCAAAAATGGAGTTAAAATACATAACTGCACATTTGTTGGAACACTTATGACCTGAAAATGTTCTTTATGGTTACACGGTGATAACGAGCACTGAACTAATAAACTACATCTATAGGTACATAGCAAAAAGTGTGTGTGATGTATTTGTATATGGTCCAGGAAATCTGCCATTTTTATGGTTATGGAAGATCGCATATCAGAGAAAACATAGATTATTTATATTGGATACATTATGCACCAAAAGCATGAATTTTTTCAGAGTCTTGGTTGTTTGATATTACCTTTTTTCCCGTATTTAAGGGTGCGCAAACACTTTTGACCGGGAGTGTATAGGCTGAATCCTATATAATCCCTGAACATAGTGCTTTTTGCCAACTTTGTAGTGCCTATGGGGCAAACTACACGAAATGTACATCCGTGTAGATTCCTGGGATGTACATCCATGTACATTCAACTCGATACGTTTGTGCACCTCACACACTGCGTGTGCGAGAGTGTTGATGAGAGATTTAGTAATACACAATCTCTACTCCTGGAATGTACATCGATGTACATGGATGTACATTTCAAGCTCTTGTGTAGTTTGCCCCTATTTTGTAAGGACATGTAAGTAAGAGTGGGCTATAGAGGGTCAGATTTAGGTCATCGATTCAGAACATGCTCATCACACCTTAATTTGATGAGTTTATGGGTACCGACACCAAATCTGGAAAAAAAAAATCAAAAAAGGTGTGAATTTCGAACTGCTTTGGCCAAAATTGCGATAATATAAAAATGATTGCAATTTGAACAAAAAATCCAGTCTTTTGTCATTTTCCATCTCTTTTTTCAATATTTACTTCAAAGAACATGTTTAATGGTGTAAAAGATCACAAGCAATCCATTTCTCAAGGTTTTGTTAAATTTGCACTTTTCCTTTCTGAGAAATGATCCTTTTTTGTCAAAATTGAGTGCGAGGGCGCTATTTATTAATACTTTCAAACATTGGAGGTTTTTGAGCCCCTACAATGAAAGGAACTACAACTCATCAAACTAAGGTGTGATGAGCATGTTCTGAAACTATGACCCTCTCTAGCCCATCCCTAATTTAAGAATTTCAGACTAATCCCTACAGAAGTTTCTGTCTCAAAATTGAGTTGAGGTGGAAGGCTTATTCTTTTATAGAGGATGGATCTTAACCTTTACTATGAGCTAGTAAACTGTCAAATGTTTCACACATATAAGATTGAGTTGACACCTTTATAGACCAAGCAATAATTTATTGGACAGGTTAAACAAAAACCCAGGATACAGGGCCCCTTTGCTTGTAAATGCATCGCCTGCATGGATTTTTGTTTAGATTGTCCAATAAATATTTATTTTGCCTATAGTTTGTTCTGCGATCTGAAGCTTAAGATTCCTTTTATCCGTTTGCGGCGCGGTTGCGATGCGTTTGGCACTGTAAGGGTATATACTAGTAGTTGTATAATTTAAAGCATAGGATTGAATAGGATTAGGTTGAAGCTGAGATTCAAATTTGACCGTCCGTTTTCAATGCAATTCTGCATGCGTTTCGCATGCGGTGTGTTTTGATTCGATATAATGGTTTTCAACGAGAGTGATTCCTTTTTTCTGGTCCGTTTACGGTGCAGCTATCCTAAAACTCATGCGTTTATTTGAATCGGTCCCTGGAGCGATTCATCCGTTTTGATCATGCGGAAACTTCTCAATTAGAGAAGATGCTGAAATGAAAACGCATTAAAAACGGACAGACAAAATTGAATCTCATTTCATCTTGATGCCATTCATCTCCATTCAATCCTGTGCTATATGCCACTACCAGTACCCTTACAGTGCAAAGCACACCGCAACCGCGCTGCAAACGGATGAAAGGAATCTTAGCTATACTTTTGCCTGTCATCCATTCTCAATAGAATAGCACAAATTAGATGGGTGAGTAACCAAAGAATCCCAAGCACCAAGCTTTTGTGAGATTTGGGCCCGAAATTATGCTCCTGGAGCAGCTGCTCCGGGAGCAGTATCTAATACATGCTCCGGGAGCATGTTTAAATATTGCCTTGCAAAATGGCATTGATAAAGAAGCATAAACTAGATGTATCTATAATACATGCTCCCGGAGAAATATCTAGTTACTTGCTCTGGTTATTTAATTGCTTCTTTATCAATGCAATTTTGCAAGACATTAACATTTAAACATGTTTTAGATATTTTTAGCATGTTTTAGATATTTCTATAGTTACTTGCTTCGTTATATATCTAGTTACTTGCTTCTTTAATCACAACATTTAAACATGCTCCAGGAGCATAATTTCGGGCCCAAATCTCACAAAAGCAATCACAACTCCAACTGTAACAATCAAAATGGACCCCCAAAGTTCTCCAAGAAATCCACCCCAATGCCTACTATATTTTGTAAGTTTGGCTGCATACCAAGTGTATCAAAAAAAATTGTGCACGGATTAAAACTGATTTTGACCTTGATAAAAGCACCAAATCATAATTTTCTTGTTATTATAGTAAAGAAAATTTAATAAGCTTTCAAATGCAGAAAAAATGATGGAAATCGGATGAAAAATAAAAAAGATATGATAAATTTTGTAAGTACGTCTCTTTTTCTTCCATTCCAATGGGATTTACACAGTTAAGCAAGATATTACATATCACAATCATGGGTTATGGCATTATGATAAAAGCTAAAAGTACTTACAAAATTGGTCATATCTTGGCTGCATACTGCATGGTTTAACTTGAGCATATCACACGTAAACTAGAGTACCGTATTCGTTCCAATTGGCGCCCATGCTCCAATAAGCGCCCACCCTCGCGGTTTTGAATTGTAAAAATAGAGGATAAGCGCCCATGCAGATGTTGAAATCCGTAAGCATCACATCGTCAGTTATTTAAATTTCAAACCTCTAAATTGGCACCTGCATTACACTGAACAGTTTGTAAACAATGCTAATATGTATGATCGTCAATGATGCAAGTGAAGCATAAAAAATACAGGTTGAAAATTGTTTGCGCAATAGAGAAAAATAAGCGCCCACCCAAAATGACTTTGTTAAGCGCCCTGGGCGCTTATTGGAATGAATACGGTACTTGAAGTTGTAAGCAATTCAAGCATCTTCTCCAAAAACCTTGTGTAAATAAGTAGACTTTCAAGTAAATTGGAGTAACAAACAGAAAAACTTAATCCTCAAAAATACCGTACCCTGATTAACATTAGGCCTGGGATTAAAACCCGGGTACCTGCCCGTCATTAGCTTACCCAGGTACAAAATCTAGTGATCGATTACCCGAACTGGACAATAAAATCGTAGAATTTTGAACACACAATTTCGTATTCAAAAATTTATGATAAAATCATCATCTGATCAAAGATAAATCACAACCACAATCAGTGAAAAATCAAATTTTTTTGTGTAATTGAGACATTGGTCCGTATGCATAAAAAGTAGTAAATACTGTTTACTTGAAATTTCGAGTATTTATTACCATATGTTTGCATAAAGTGTAGTAAATACTATTTACTCTACCTTTTACTGATAGTACTTACTCAAGCACCTTTTACTGGAAAAGTAGTAAATACTTCTATTGATATGCATAAAAACAAGTATTTACTAGACTTTAGCTAGTACGGTATAGTAAATACTTACACAATTTCAAGGTACCTAAAGAGCTACCTTGACAGTTTACTAGGTCTATTTTGACGAATTAAAACAAATTTATGAAGCTTCCAAGTAGAAAGCAGAAAGGGTACCAGCAAAGAAGAGTTCATTAAAATACAATTTAACGTGGTTTGTTGAAGTTTGGGAGGAAACGTGCCAAAGATGAGCGATGATTTGTTAGTGATCGATTTACATGATTTTGTCAGTGTGTAACTGGTTTTCTTTTGTCAATACTCTCTCCAGATAGGGGTGAGGGCCCGGGGGGGTACTTAGTACAAAAGTGAATACGGGGATGTGCCGCAAATTTGGGTAGCAAAATCAGGCTCTCTGGTATGCCAATGGGTCCTTTTTCTTTGCAAAATGTGGTATTTTGATGGGTCTGTTTTTCAAAATTTTCTAAAATTTGCGCCAAAATGGCGCAAATTTTGGATTTTTTCGAGATTTCAAACAAAAATCAGGAAATTAGCGTAAATTTTCGGAGAAAATTTCAATTTTTGTATAACTTTTGACTTTTAAGGGTTTGGGGGTACGCGTTATTGTTTTTTAGTTATTTTAGAGGCGCACATACACGCAAGTGTTATTTTGGTTGCATTCTTACGCAAAAGTGTTTTTGGATGCAATCGTATGCGTTAATGTTTGTTAGGTTGCGCTAGTGATTTGAGTTGCGCGCAAATGTTTTCTTTGTTGAGCGAGTACGCGCAAGTGTTTTTTGTGATGCAAGCGTGTGTAAGTGTTTGAGGTGTTTTAGGTTGAGTAAGTTATTTTACAGTTGCACACGTACGCATAAGTGTTTAAACGATTGGGCACGTACGTGCAAGTATTTTTTAGATGCGTGCATACGCATTAGTTGTTGCACAAGTTAATTAAATGCTCTCCTGATGCCTTTTCAAGCGCATTATGCTATCGCGATGCTTTGTTTCACTATAGTTTTAGACCGAACGATTAAGTAAGTACTAGTTAGTACTAGTATTTACTTTGCAGTAAACGTAAAAGATTATGCATATCAAATCAAGTAAATACTTATACTTTTACTCTTACTTTACTTTTACTTATACTTCTTACTTGAAGTATTTACTTATTTTTTATGCATATGGCCCATTGTATGGTTGTAGTATACATGGTCATCCTTTTTGAGGTGAGGCCCATTTGCGTTTCATCTCATTCACTTCATCCATACCTAACTCCTTCCTGGTAATCGTTGATTAGGGTTAATTAATACCTTTATTTGGCTAATATTTTCAATTGATTTTATAGGCTAATACATTATCTTCAAAATCATACCAAATTTATGAAATTTTATACGATTATTGAAAAGTTGTGACAACATTTGATGCACAATGTACGTATCTCATCCACAACAACCACATTTATGCCTGTTTTCATGTCTGGCTAAATTAGCTTATTGACTTGTACTTGTTAATAGCGTTAATAATCAATTTTATTCGTGTTAATTCCAACTTGTTTTTGATAAACAATAACTAGCCTTTAAAATCATATGAGATTTGTGACACTTCAATGGTTTTTTAAGGAGATATGGCAGAACAATTCATGCACAATTTTCATGATGCCTCAACCTCACCTACCTCAACCTCACCCAACTCCACCCTGGCTAAGTAGCTTTAACGGGTCATTAAGCTTAATCAATCACTTCATTTGGGTTCTATTCTTGATTTCTTGAAAGTCAAATAAATTGTCTTTAAAATCATACCAAAATTATGACATTTCATTTGATTGTTGAAATGATATGACAAAAATTAATACATAAATCACTCTCCATGTAACAAATCCACCATTTATGGGTGCCCACATTAAAAAGAATGACCACCTTTTAAACTTCCCATTCTAACATTGTAAATGCTTAATTATCAATCAATCGGGTACCAAAGGTTCTGATCGGAAAATAGGTTGGGTACCCGGGTAGTAAATTATCCGCGGAAAGTCCCAGGTCTAATGAGCATTTCGTTGTTGTTTTCAGGGCACCTTCATTGTTGATGACCTGAGTAAAGGCAATGCAACCTACACTTGGATGAAGACCATGTTTGATAACCAAGCCAAGCTGTATGACATCTACATCATGGATAGCACACAGAATGAAGTCATTGAGTAAGTCTTAGGTGTAATGCCTCTGTCATTTGATTCTCCAGTCCCGGGGTAGGCTACTCGGGCACTTGGATGAAGACCATGCTTGATAACCAGGCCAAACTGTATGACATCTACATCATGGATAGCACACAGAATGAAGTCATTGAGTAAATAACTCTTAGGTGTAATGCCTCTGTCATTCGATTCTCTACATCCGAGTACTCCGATCTTCCTCCGGCATCCAAACTGAAAATTAAAGAAAGATCTTGGACCCTACTGGAAATAAGCTTCATTAGAGGCTGTCTTGGGTTATCCTTGGCGATTTGCCTAAAGAATTCTTTCTTTTCTTTTGTATATACCAGTGCACGTTAAAAAAGTCACAAGCACAAAAATTATATGAGCATGAAAACATTGGCGTTTTTACAGTAATCTATTCTGTATACTATGACTATTTTTTGTATATATGTTTTATGTAGTAAGCTCGCCACATTTGCTGGTCAAAGTGGAGTGGATGCTGCAGCATTCAAGAAACGATTATCATCCCCCTCGGATCCAAGTGACTACGACGCTAGGGTACAATGGAAATATGGGTGTTCAAGTAAGTGATACTGGGTCGTATGCATAAAAAGAGAGTATTTGCTTCAAGTAAAAGTATAAAGTATAAGTAGTTACTTCCAAAGTAATAGTCAAAGTATAAGTAAAATCTCGAATTGGGATGCATGACGATTTCCTTTTACTTCAAAGGAAATACTGGTATTTCATAGCATTTGCTTCATCTACTTTTCTACTACCATTTGTTCAATCTGTTAAAATTTGACAAATCGCATATAACTTTTTCAGCGCCTTTACTTACGTTGTATTTTTTAATCAGTCACAAGCCAAGAAATCCCTTCAACTGGATAAATCAGTATTCATTTTAAAGTTTGGCTTATTACATAGTCGTCTATGCAACTCAGTCACGTCTGTACACCAGATAAGAGCTATGGCTAGAAGCCAGGGGGGGGTCACCCCAATTTGTCAGTGATATAATATATAACAATCGGCTTCGTTATTCCAATGTTTAGGTGTGAAACAAACACCTCTATCTTTCGCAATATGCATGCCATATATTTTTAACCACTCGCATATTTGTATTTGATAAATATTTTGTGGTGTGTATGAATTATCTCAATCTTATAGACTCTACTTTCCTGGGAAATTTATAAAAATGCAAAAGTGTACCATTATAATTTGTAAACTTTTGGTCAAGTAAATGGTTAAATTTTCAAGTATTTTCTAAGACAGTCTAATAAATGGTGACGATATTCATCTCACGTTTATCGTCACCACTCCTTTATTTTGATAGATATTTGTGATATTTATGAATTATCCGAATCTTATAGATCCCAGCTTCCACAGGAACTTCATAAATACAGCAAATTTAACCATTACAAAACTTAACTTTTGGTAAAGTAAACGGCCTAGGTAGCTCTGAAGCTACCTTGGATTTTTAAGCATTTACTATGAAAAGTCTAGTAATAACTTGGTTTTATGCATATGAGTGGTAGTATTTCCTTCTCATCAAGTAAAAGTTAGGAAAGTAAATCCTGCTAGTAAAAAGTTTGCAGTTAAAGTATCTACTGATTTTATGCATACAAACAGCAGTTTATACTCAAAATATCAAGTAAAGAGCATTTACTATTTTTTACGCATATGACCCAATGTCTTGGTATTACCATATGGAAGTAGAAGAAGAAGGACCCACATCAACTTGATCGGTGAAGTTATCGCCTACTTGCGCTATTCATTTAATGAAAGGAAAGCTTATCAAGCAGTCGATATCAAGTAGTTTGATCATAGTCACAATGCCGACATTTGGGTTGGCTGAAACATCGTTACTAGAAATCGCTGACAATTTTACGCACGAACAAATTAACACATCAAAACCTAAATGACAGTGCAGACCACAGATCTCTGTATGAGAATCAACCGTGCGCCAAAAATCTTCAGTTTTGATATTTGGGTGATTCGCACATCAACCGATCCTGACAAGTGAAAAAACTTTTTAGGGTCGGGGGTAAAAACAGGGTTGGTCGGGTTACGCCAATCAAACCATTTTGTTTTTAGGCCTTAATTATATTTTATTAGGTCCCAATGAGTCCCAGTAAAATAAAGGTGCTATCAAAGTGGATACACATATCAAAAAATGATTCGAAAGAATGCAGTTCGATGATTTCTAAATATCGGATATATATCATTTTCGTTGCAAAAGAAGTTCTATGGTTAATGTAATATTGATTATATTGCTAACAATCAGTCTGAGAGCAAATTCAAACGGTGTGTGATCATTTCATATAATTTGTTTGAAGTGGATCTAAATAATGAAAGGGCAGCAGTGTGAGTTTTACTTTAATCATAACTTGCTGTAGTTCGTATTCATCTCCTACTTTCATGGTATCACCTAGCTATGCCGTGTTCTCATGGGCCCAAATATGTGGCAGGTAGATTTTACAAGATTTGAAACAATTACTTCTATCAATCATTGTTGTGTTGTTAGGGATCCTCTCCAAATTGTCCCTTTGAAATCAAAGGGAAGCTCCCTTTAAACATGATCCCTTACAGGGATGCCAATTTTCCTAATTTATTAGGAATTCCTAATTTTTGGTCATTTTGGACCATTTTCAGGATTTCAAACATTCAAGGTTTTTTTTTTTTATTTAAGTGATAGAAAGTTGCATGAAAATGGTTAAAAGGGTCAAAATGTGCATGAAAAGTGAGATTTTAGTACCTTAAGTATAAAAAATCTTCTCCCGCTCGAAATTAACTCCTATTGAGATTAATTTTTTTCCGTACCCAAGTGGCATCTCTGCCCTTAGGAATGTAACATGATTCTTTATATTTTTACTTGAAACTTATGGAATTCATTCTTTGAGACTCCCCAATATCACTGTAGAATTTATAACTCAAGAGGATACCCACTTTCTTTTTAACAATCCAAAAATGAGTTTAAAGGGAGCTTAAAGGGACCTTAGATTTTAAAGGGACAATTTGGAGAGGATGCCTTAAATGAACATTTCATCATCTTCAACCTCATCCCTTGGTTACCTCTTACAATTTTCAGATTTTAAGCAAATAAACATTAAAGTTGGGAGTTCACGGTTAATAACAAAACCGTTTACACAGTCTTTTATTCGTTCGTGTAACCGTGTACACATGTAAAATCATACAATTCTCCACCATGGTCAAATTCACATAGAATATACTGCTCAGCCAGTGACATTGTTTGTGATGGTTGAGGCTATATAAAACATCGCTATTTTCATGACCAATTTCAAACTTTGGGGGGTCATTTTATGATAAAAATAGTACATTTTTGTGTTCACAAAAGTCGATTTATCATTCATCTGTAACAATCTGATATTGATTTCATTGTTTTTTCTGTACTATCGATCTCGAGAAGACAATGTTTTTCCACTGAGCATGTGTACATGCAGAGCAGCGAACAATAGATGGCGCTAAGAAAGCTTGAAAATGACACCTTACTTTTGGTTATCTATCAGATGTTCGGTTGCAAAGTTACATCTAAATTGGCAAAAGGCATTGGGTTGATTCGGAAAACTATAGTTCTGAGAAAATCAAGTTTAAAGTTTTTGTACTAAGTAAACGCTAATGGTGAGAGGATTTTTATCTTGGTTTTTAGCACATTTTTTTGTATGTTTGAACTTTAATTAATATGATAGAATACACTTCAAAAGTAACTTTTCTGATGAAATTAGAAATTCGACCGTGGACATGATTTTTGACTATGCTCAGCTTCAATGGCCCGTATCTTATAATTTACTATGCCGACCTTAAGGTACCTTTATCGGGTCACATACTGTCTTTCAATGTTTTACCCACCATCAAAATCACCCGCTATTTGCTGTTGGATGGGTATTATAATGGTAAGCCCTGTCTATAGCCCTTTAACTTTAGCAGTCAAGTTAGCTCAATCGGTAAGGCGCTCGCTTGGGGTGCAGAAGGTCCCAAGTTCGAACCCCGCTGGTGCCAAAAGTTAAGTGTGCTTGAAATTCCCTTGGACAAGGAACTAACTGCTAATTGTCTCGTGGAAACCCATACGAAACTCAGGGAGCTGATCCGGGCAGCGATGGTGCGTATGTGGGCTGATCAAGGTTCAGCGCCCTAGAGGTTGTCGCAGAACCTGAAATGATACTTTGTGTGGAATGGAGCTTACTTGGGCCACAGTGATCAGCGAACACCTGTAAAGTGTGCAGAGGCTGAGTGGAATTACAAATCTGGGAGGCATAGCGCACTATAAATCCCCAGTATTTATTTATTTACTATTTTAACGTAATGACAATATTTGTTTTACAGGGACAGTATCCGGCACACCATTTACTTACATCAATGGTATCTTTGTCTCCTCAAGCCCTAGCTGGACGCTCAGTGATTGGCAAAAGGTTATTGACCCATTACTTGGAGTACAAAATAAGAAACATAACACCACCACTGTAAGTATTTATTGCATTATTGATTGATTGATTGGTTTGTTGAT
>JXSR01S013337.1:127830-140523 GCA_000969725.1 Ophiothrix spiculata
GTATTTATTGCATTATTGATTGATTGATTGGTTTGTTGATTGATTGATTGATTGATTGATTGATTGATTGATTGATTGATTGATTGACCGACCTCAAGCCCTAGATGGACACTTAGTGATTGGCAGAAAGTTATTGACCCATTACTTGGAATACATCATAAGAAACATAACCCACCACTGTATTTATAGCATTATTTTCAATTAGCAAAGCTTATATGATTTCTGATTTACGTGGTATGGTCAAGAGGAATGATTTGGATATCAATATACAAATAAGAAATGTTTATGAGTGCAATGGTACAAATATTTCATGAGGTGAAAGATCAAATGTTCCATTCAAACGAGGCGATGTCGACTTGAATGGGGCATTAAATCGTTCATTGAATGAAATATTTGTCCCATTGACACGAAAAAGACTCATTCATTATTTGTTTCATATATGACAGCTAAATAAATCTTTGTAAACAAAACAAACCTAGACAACATCTATGGTACCATACATGCCGGCTTTAATGCAACGACACATCTTATACTGTGCCCACGGACTGTCGAAGCGTACTCATTTTAAAATTACGCCCGCGACTGATGTTGCGTCTTACCAAAACATTACATGTTCCTTGCCTTAAACTTTTGTACCACTGATTTTGACATTTCACTGGTAATAAATCATCAAATATCTTAGCCCACCCACTACTATGTGGTCTACTTTGAGGTTGTGAAGGATACAATGATACCCTCAAGGCATATACATGTCCTTCATGGCATGATAAATGGTAACTTAATTGGTTGTGGACTTAATATTGGATGATTTATTACCGGTGAAATGTCAAAATCACCGGTACAAAAGTTTAAGGCAAGTAACGTGTAATGAAAGGTAACCGTGCAATGTATCAAAATTTTTGCATGGCACTATTGCACAGTTGGTGATCGACGTTAATTTGAATATCAAATGGAGCAAATGACCAATGACACATGACCAAATGATCATATCAAATGACACAGATTTATTGAGCTGTTATATAACAATATTTATGTTGTGTTATGAGGGCGATAATATAAATGTTGCTAAGTTCAAGGAATTGTTGTATCGCTGGCAAAGTATTAACTGAGTATGAGTGTGATGGGAGAAATATACCATCCCGAATTGAAAGTTTGATTATCCCATTTAACAAGTTGTCAGGCGAGTGAAGTTGAATAACAGGTTGAATAATCAAACTTTCAATGAGGGATGGTATATTTCTCCTATCACACAAAATAAACAGTTAATATTTGTTTTATATCACCCCTATATAAATTCAACCATATCATGTAGCTTACATCAATTGTTTATTTTGCATTTGCTAATTTATTTCATGGACAGGTTGAAAAATTTGTTTCTTTTCCTCTTAGGGATAACCAATATCCTTCATTATTATGTTCTTAGCCAGAGGATGATTTAAGATCATCCCACAATACACAGTAACTGCTCATTGACCATGAATGAACTAATGGAATGTTCAGCGAGGTTAAATTACGACCCTGTACATCTATTTGTATGGGAAAGATATTTAATTTCATGCTAAATCAAACTGTGTAATGGATGTTAAAATATGAAGGGACCAGAGATTTGTTTACATATTCATTGAGCTAGTAGTGTTATTTTTCTCAAGGTAATTTAAATGTTCTGGTTCCTTTACTAACACATGCACAAGTACTGGAATCATAATTGCGACATTCAAGCTATCCATTTTTGACAGACCTTGAATCAACAGAATAGCCCAGTAGGATATTAAGCGAGTTGTGGATATCAACAACGGAAAGGATAATGAAAGGGAGATGATCCCAAATGTTAGATGTCATTGCTAATATAATTCTTTACTTTTTTCTTTCAGAACTTGACACAACAGAATTGCGCTGCTGGAGAAGTGAGCTGTAATTACCTACCAGGAAAATCAGAATGCTGCTTACAGGGGGAGAACTGTATTCCTAATGTTGGATGTCGCTGTTAAGTGTAGACTTCAGAAGGGCAAGTCATGAATTTGATCAAAATAATCACTTTTTATGGAATATTGTGGTGATCAAAAGATCATGTTTCCATCACCAAAATATTCCTAACGTTGGATATGTCGTTGTTACTTCAGAGGGGCAAGTCATGAATTTGATCAAAATAATCACTTTTTATGGAATATTTTGGTGATCAAAAGATCATGTTTCCATCACCAAAATATTCCTAACGTTGGATGTCGTTGTTAAGTGTAGACTTAGAGGGGCAAGTCATGAATTTGATCAAAATAATCACTTTTATGGAATATTTTGGTGACCAAAAGATCATGTTTCCATCACCAAAATATTCCTAACGTTGGATATGTTGTTGTTACTTCAGAGGGGCAAGTCATGAATTTGATCAAAATAATCACTTTTATGGAATATTTTGGTGATCAAAAGATCATGTTTCCATCTCCAAAATATTCCTAACGTTGGATATGTTGTTGTTACTTCAGAGGGGCAAGTCATGAATTTGATCAAAATAATCACTTTTTATGGAATATTTTAGTGATCAAAAGATCATGTTTCCATCACCAAAATATTCCTAACGTTGGATATGTTGTTGTTACTTCAGAGGGGCAAGTCATGAATTTGATCAAAATAATCACTTTTTATGGAATATTATGGTGATGGAAACAAGATCTTTTTATATATTAAAACAACACTTAAGTGCCAATTCCGATGCTGTTGTCAAAACGTCCACTGGTGAGTGAACATACTGGATTAGGATATAGAACCTTGAATATATACGCCGGGGAAGTAGTGACATCATAATTTATGTAAATCACCCAACACTTGCATTTTGGTTCCAAACAAACGGGGTGGCCAGTTTTACCACACGTTAAGTCTATGAGGTCAGACTCTGGTTTGATACCATAACTTTCTTCTAAAACAAAAATAAGGGAAAACATGCCGACCTGTTATTGCTGAAGGTTGTGATCACAAGCCTGGACGGGACCCCTGCCAGGTTTTTTTCCAACCGAGAAAAATCAGTCTGATTTGTATGTATGTATTTTTTACTGAAAATCAGTTCACCTGACCCCCATTTTTGCGGCTGATATACCTACCACTTTCAAAGTTGAGTGCTCCCCCTCCCCGGGGGTCATAAAGGAAGAAGATATAATGTGCTTATATCATGCATTACTTTTAAAAAGAATTCTTTGTATTAGAATTGATGTACTTTACGCCAAAAAAAATAAATTGTTTGTTTGGCCTCCAGTGGAAAAATTGAAATTTTGGGTCGGTCGGTCCTTTTTTCCTTTTTTTTTTTACTCTTCACTTATATTTTAAAGAATGATGTCATTCCATGGATTTTATCGTGAATACCAAGCAATGCAGGGCTTAATCAAAGATTGTGGGTCATTATTTAGAGTAAATGTGCATTTTATACTACAAAATGTGATTTTATGCTGCTAAATTTTACGTTTTCCATTGAAAATGTTGAGTTTTCATATTTTACATGTTTGAAGAAAAAATAATAAACTAAAATACCCGACCCAAATTTTTGGCATTTTAGGGTCGGTCGCGGAGGGCAAACAAACAATTTTCTCGTAATGGCTCGCCCCGAAAAGGGGGGACTTTGCAGATGCTATCAATTTTGATTTTATCATTTCACCTGTTACTGTATAATACATAAGTGGTTTATTTCGCGCTACATTAAATTTTGTGCTCAATTTTCTGGCACGAAAATAAATGTAGGGCAAAAAGTGGCATGTATATACCAAGCGCGCGAAATGATTGAAAATAGCTGCAAATAATTGCCCCTGCTACAGTATTGGCCACCTCAGTCACTCAGCAACAGATGCATTACGGGATATTTTTTTGTTTTTGTTTAAATCATTGCAATGAGTTTGTCGAAAAGTGTGATTTTGTGTGTGATATTTTATGTGATTGTAACGGCTATGTGTTATTTTCAATTAGAATTGTGAATAGTACCCCTGACTTGTTTTTTTAATAAGAATAAGAATGATTACAAATATGTGTGTAAACTATTTATAGCACCTGTGTCCAAATCTTAACACTTAAGTGCATAAGGTGTTTTAGAATCTCGTTAGTGCACAAAACATGCATAATTATAATCCCTACTTTGCCAAATACATAAAACAGCTTTATCGGGTTATGTTGCATTTTCGCGCTTCAAGCGAAAAACAAAATCCAGGGTCCATATGGACCCCCCCCCCCCCCTTATGCAGTTAAAGGAGCTTGGTCCGAATTTTCAAATTTTAGTTTTCAATGTCATATGAAAGATTACCACCCAAGCAGTCTAAATTTCAGCTGAATCGGTCAAACCGTTTTGATTTTATGGGCAAATTTGTATTTCAGAGCCGCCTATATCATTATATGTTACTATGTAAAATTGATTATGGTTACCATAATTAGACACATTTTCAAAACCAAACATAACTCAGCCGTAAAATTTCACATGGGTTATAAGAAAAATATGAGCAACATTTTGGTACCAAAATCTCAAAAAGTTTGAATAAAGGTTGAGGCAATTGGACCACTCTCCTTTAAGTGTTATTGTGTTTGCTGCAAATGTAACTTGCAATTGAGTGTGCAATTTTAACAATTATTCAATGATATGACAATAAATGTACTGAAATCAAGGAAATTGTATAGGGTAAACTGTACTCGACGCCATCTTGTTGTTGCTCATGGAGCAGAGTTATTGTACCTCCAGATATGTTCGGACTTTGGCCCGATATCCAGGCAGATCGCACAAATCTTCACTTGACGCATATACAGCGTGTACATTTTGTTTCACACTCGATCTGTGTGTGTTTCAAGTAGCGTCTATTGCATTTTGCTATTTCCAAAGTACACACATTTTCCCACTAATCCATTTTGAAAACTCTCTATAGCTAAGAGTAGCATGCAAAACCGTAGAAATAGTGGAGGTACAATAACTTACCTCCGTAAGGCCAAAAAAAACCTGTTTGGTTGCCCTCCACAGCTTTTTTCAAAGAGGGTCGGTCGGTCATTTTTTTTTTGGTTTAAAAAAAAAAAATCAATACTCTTCCACGGACCGCTAGGTCGATCGGCCGCTCCAGCCTTCACAACTTCCCCCGTGACATCCAAATCAAAACAATCAAATACCTCTTGTAGTGATTTGGTACATCCTAAACATTTTGAGGGTTGAATATTGAAAAAAGCACAAATATAACATTTTTGTTTGTAGTTTTTGGTAAGTTTTGCATCTTTTTGAGAAAAAAAAAATTCAATAAAAAAAGTTTGGGTCGGGCTGAAAAATAGGGTCGGTCGGTGGAGGACAACCAAACAATTCTTTGCCTTAGTGACAATCCAGGGTGGCCACCATCTCATCACAGGGTTTACACGGCAGTCAAATCAAAATGGTGGCGAGTGCAGATACCTCTATATATACATTTTGTAATATTATATAAACTCCAAAATGGTGCATGTTTTTCCACCTACATTGTGTATCACACATTTAGCCAGTTCAAATGTTCTGTCCGTGCAAAACAATGCATTTTGTATTCCGTAGCAAAACATTTTGTTAACCCATTACTTATTCTATTCACTGGAGTCAATAAGTATAGATAATCCCCACTTGAGAAATTGCAATCCGTAACAATCCTTTTGTGTTTACATGATAAAAAGCACAACTAAAACTGCCAGACGTTTTTGCTTTAGTCGAAGACTATTAATAGCCTATCCTATCTATACTTTGATTGACAGGCCTCTTTTGTGCGGTAAGATTAATTCGATACTTCTTTTGTCATTTACAATTTGTAAACTAAATGCTTTGTCCGTTAATGAGATAACTTACGACAAATTTGAACAGGCTAATTGTATTGTATTAGGCTGTGAAGTTGTAAAAAATGATTTCCAACTTCAGCGCTAAATTGCTATGATTTATGATATGCACATACCTACCGCCAGGGCCTTGAAAATGTACACTTACATGTAGACTACTGCATGAACAGTGGCGTAGCCAGAAGGGGGGGCCTCTGAAAGAGGCCTTGCCCCCCCCCCCCCCTGAAAAAATCAAGAAAAGTATTGCAGAGATGCCACTCATTGGTGTTCAAAAAATCTGAAATATTTCGAAAATGTGTGAGAAACCAAAATTGCCTATACCTTTGTACACGAAACAACCAATAAAAAAATCTGAATTTAGGCTAAAACCAATTGAAAAATTCTCAGTGAATTCAGAATTTATTCTGAAATGTGGCATCTCTGGTATTGGTCAAATTGAAATTATATAGTACACTCATTTTAGCATATAGCATGGTCTAATTTTTCACTCCAGTGCCATCAGTAATTGTAACCAAAAGGTTCAAAACATTTGCACGCTTCGCGCGCATATCATAAATCATAGCAATTTAGCGCTGAAGTTGGAAATTTGCCTCTAAAAATAAGGAAGTTTACTCCTTTAAAAAAAAGACCAAAAACGTTATGTTTTACATAAGAAGCTATGGTAAAAATTGGGGTGTACCATTTTGTGTCTACTCATTTTGGCAGTTGCCCCCCCCCCCCCCCCCCCCCTTCAAAATATCTTTCCCCCGCCATGAAAATGTCTGGCTACGCCACTGTGCAGTTAGTATAAGAATTCATCCATAAAACATGGTCTAAAACATGCAGCTTGTGCCAGGAATGTCAGTGCAACTGCATGCAAAAAGCCAAACAATCTAGAACTGTGTGGTATAATGGACAGGTTGAAAATAAACAAATAAAAGTGTGGAATTTCTAACAACAAGAAATGAAGCTAAATCACCTAAATACCTCATAACTAAAACCACACACTACATGAATTTATCTGTTTTATACACAAATCATTAGTGCATGGTTAAAGGAGCTTGGTCCAATTTTTCAAAATTTAGTTTTCAATGTCATACATATATTAAAGAAGACCACTAAAGAGAGCTAAATTTCATATATATCTCCAAAAGGAAACATAGCTCAGCCGTGAAATTTCACATGGGTTATCAGAAAAATATGAGCAACATTTTGGTACCAAAATCTAAAAAAGTTTGAAAAAAAGTTGAGGCAATCGGACCATGTTCCTTTAATGCAGTGACCGACATGAGCGTACATTTTCACTACTTTTGAGAATCTGTTCAAGAATTACATATCTACAATGTATTAGCAATTCAGTATCGAAGTGATTATGTAACTCACCCAGTAACTGGATCACACACATCCCCTGACAACGGTAAGTGCAATACTGTTGTGTGGTGATCATTTCGATCATGGTTCAAAACAAGAAAGCATGATCCTGTTGGCTGGGTGATCGGATGACACGTAACACTTCGATACTGCATGAATAGTTGGCATCTTGTCTGGACTGAAATCAGCAGAAGGCACTTGATAATTACTATGTAGCACCAATGTGACATATAATACTATAGTGGAACCTCGTTAACACAAAATCACTGGGCCCAAGATTTTAGTTTGTGTTATCAGAATTTTGTGTTATCCAACCAGTGTACATAGAATTTCAACACTTAGGGACTCGAAACTCATTTTGTGCTATCAGGGTTTTTGTGTTAACAGATTTTGTGTTATCGAGGCTCCACTGTATTGTTTCAAATAAATTTCGGACACGAACATCATTTCGTAACGCAGCCACCGTGTATCCACAAGTTGTGACAAGAACATGACCCTGGTACAGTGAGTAATACACAGTACCGCAATATTGCGCGTGCCTGAAAGCATTGTATACTAAAGTAAAATGCAATTGTGCTAACGTTGTCTCTAAATGTTCATGTCCGATAATTATTTGAAACCACAATAGATTGTGAAATGAATATAAATAAGCTAACAATCTATTTTCAAAGGAGATTGCAAAATGAGTTAACTATTTTATCATTCATTTACAGAGTTGCTTTGATTTAATTATTCCTTCAAGTAATGTTTTGAAGAATTGTAACTCCGCATCTGGGTGTCATATGAATTTGAATTAGGTATTCAAACACGCCACGGAGTTGTTCATCGCAAATCAACAACGATGCATCCATGCGTCCGCGTATTTATATCGCACGAGAGAGGCTTTAGCCACCAGAGCAAGATAAAAATACGGCAACGCATCGGATGCAGAGTTGTTGATTTGCGATGAACAACTCCTAGCGTGTTTGAATACCTTTGAACAACAAAAATCTTCCTGAACACATTTGAATAAATTTCAAAATGTTTTCAATTTAACAGATACTTATCAGCTTCATAAAAATATTTAGCGGAATCTTAAGCAAAATGCTAGTGTTAAAATGTTTGTTGTTTTCAACTGTTCCCAAGTGCCAGTCCTTGCACGTTCCCGACGCGTGACGAACAGTGCTCCGACTATGGATGTACTGCGTAAGTGCACCTCCGTGTACGCTGTGCCATGTGTAACATGATTATTTGAATATCAACTGTGGATTCATCACAAATCAACAACGGCGTGCTCCCGTATAAGAAGTTACAAATGAGTTGTTGAATTCTGAATGAACATTTTCAATTTAAAGGGACTAGCCTAGTTTCCACTTAGAATTATAAACTTATGGAAATTCTTTAAATAAAGCTTAAAAGTATAGGGGGTTTTTTAACATAAAAGGGAAATGTTTTGTAACTTATTTTGAAACATTATTTAATAATAATAATTTTGTGTTTGCTGTGTATATATATGCTACAAAAAGAATGTATTATTTAGATTCATTTTTCACTTGAATCTAAAAAGCCATTTTCAAAATGAATGGTGGGTTTAAAATCAAATACATTTGTGATCATAATTTTAAATTTAAAGGGACTAGCCTAGATTCCACTTAGAATTAAAAACTTATGGAAATGCTTTAATTAAAGCTTAAAAGTATAGTAAAATCCAAAAAAGTACAGAAATGTACACAGAAATGGATCAAATTGACAGCAAATTGATTTGCAAAATATATCTATATGTGATGGTGGTGTGACTATCAAGTGTTTTTTAAATCCTAAATTTGTACCTCAGATGGACTTACCAGATAAAAGATCAAATGAAGCTCTTGGAGATAAGTTAATACATATCAAAAGAGAAACAATTTTATAAAAAAAATTCATATACCCATCACAGGTGTAGAAACAAGATCTTTTTAAGATTTGAAACTAGAAACACTTTTTCAACCATTTTTTGTCGCCGGTGACAAAAAATACAGCTTGTAAAAATTTCATTTTTTCCTCTGTTACACTAATTCAGTGGAAACTACTGGTAGGATGTTAGTATAATCATGTACTATCGATACATGTGAAAAAAAATATATAGTCAGAAAATCAGCGGACAGGATCTAGGCCAGTCCCTTTAAAATTTACACATGGTGTAAAGAAGTTCTGTATTGAAACAAAATTGACCAAGGACCAACTTTATTGTAGTTTGTGGTTGACAGTCACAAGTATTCTTTGCAACACTTGTAGACTTTCATTCAGAATTTTCTCATGGTGTAAAATTGTTACCATGGAGTATAGTCTTCATTCTGATTAAGATTTTCAATCTAAATTTTTCACATGGTGTAAAAAAAGTTTACTATACCGTAAAATTCTTACCATCACTCAAAATTTTATAATGATTAGCTACTTATCACATAATTACATAAAATGTTTCACATTTTGAATGTTTTTTTCTAATTCAGGAAAATCATGAAGTATATTTTGCCCTTGAACATTGCAATAAAAAGCAGTGTGTATATATAAATCAAAACAACTCATTTATTATTGAATTTCTCAATATTTGCACCTTGACAAAATACTTGCCATCCAGCAAGAAAATTAAAATAAAAAAGTATATCTACATGACTTGACTGAATTATAGAAATTAAACATTAATATTTCAGTCAACGTTATTGCCTTATACTCGGCCATTTTGCTTTTGTTTTTACGTTTGCAAAAATGATAAAAGTATTGCACAAAATTATACAATGGAAACTATTCCATTATAAAAACACAAGATTAGTTTCCATTATAAAAAAACAAGGTAAACTCATAGCACACAATCATCTTAAATAAAAAGAAAACATAAACTGTCATTGAAATGTTTTGCTTTTGAAAATTACGTTACAATTTGAAAAATAAAATTTTACAAAATTCTAATTCTTATGGTGGACGAATGAGTTGTAGGAATGAATGATATCAAATTTGTAGTCAACAATATTTTGAATCTGTGCTTGCAGATTCTATACTCTATAAACCTTGAAGTATGCAACAAGCAATCAGACTCTGCTACGAGATCTATAACACGTCACTTGTATTCTACAACATTGTGAACTGGTGCTTTTGTATTGTGTAAGAGACTACTTAGGATTGATTAAGACCAAATCACTGCGTATTAATATTTTTTCACATGAATTGTTCATGATTTTGGAATTATTTTGGGCTAATATTGTTCCTATCGCATGGACAAACATGATCATAAATTCATTTGAATATTCAGCAAGAATTGGTATGTTGTTATGATTCGAGAAATATGGACTAATTTACTTCCCCGTATGGTCATATTGGTTTATGTGAGTTAATCGGCTGCTTGTTGCGTACTTTGAGATTTACAGAGTATATATCAAATGACATGGACTTATTTCCCATCATTTCATAAAGTAAGGCATTATTTTGAAGATATAAATTGTTAATTGCCCATCCACATAAGGCTTTGTAACCAATTCTACCCCTTTTCCAAATGTACAGCAACTTTGCCATACTAGTATATGAAAGCATTGTCATCAGTAGGAGTTTGATTAATCTGCTAATTGTATGGCACATTAATGATGTGTCGTTATGCAAAGTCCCAAATTGCTATATGTGACCGCCATATCAAAGGTACCTTAAGGTTGGCATGGTAAATTATGTGATACGAGCCAGTGAAGCTGAGCTTATATAGTCAAAAGGTCAAATTTCTAATTTAATCAGGTTCCAACATCCAAAGCATAAGAAAAATATGTTAAAAACCAAGATAAAATTCCTCTCTTTTCAAGTTTTATTCTTTACAAAAACTTAAAACTTGATTTTCTCAGAACTATAATTTTCTGAATTGGCTTGATGCCTAATTTGGCCAATTTAGATGTAACTTTGCAACCAAACATCCAACAACCAAACACAAGGTGTCATTTTAAAGCTTAAAATCGCAGCTTTTAGATAAGGCCAAAAATCAATTTGATTTTGGGACCCTTGGGTACCTTTCGATGATGGGTTAGTGGGTCACATATGGGTAAGCCATTCCTCAGAGTAGGGAACTATCTGGTTTGCCTCAAAGGACTATGATGTGGCGATATTCTCTTCTAGCAGTTATGGGCACTCAGAGCTGGACAAAAAGGTTGTCCGTACAAAAATATAGTACCCTGGCCTATCACCACAGCTCTTGTTTAGATGACTCTGAATAACTTGATCACACAGAACACAGCAGGTCTCAGTATTTCCTTATCCAGTTAAAGGCAGCATCTTGACATGCCATTTACACCCTTATGACTAGCTACAAGTTTGCCATCGATGTACGCTTGAGTGTATTCCATTCCAAGAAAAGAGACAACCTGGTTATGGCTCCCCAAATTTCCTTTGGTCATAATCTTTAACAAGATTCCATAAACCTATTCACCATGAACCTATAGCTAGTAAAGATCATGAGTGTACAATCTCTCTGATTTGAGGACTTCTACATACGGCGGTTTAATGCACTGTTACCATTGGTTCATTATTAGAGACAACATGGTGAAGAAGAATCCCCAAATTTCCTTTGGTGAAAATCTTGGTTTAAACAAGATTCTCTAAACCAATTCAGCAAGAATCTAGTAACGATCACGAGTGTACAATCTCTGACTTGAGGACTTCAACATACGACGGTTTCCTTTGGTCATAATCTTTACAAGATTCTATAAACCTATTCACCAAGAATCTAGTAGTAATAATCATGAGTGTACAATCTCCGATTTGAGGACTTCTACATATGGTGGTTTGAGAGTGCAGTACTGACCATTCAAGGTAAACCCAAGTCTCTTTGCAATATGCAGTCTTATTTTCAGTGCTGGGCCTAGTTTCATTCCCATATTGTGAAGCAAATGATCTTCTGTTAATACTGGTAGGATTTCACCATCGATGGCTTGGTCTCGGAATAACTAATGGAAAAAACAAAAGATTTTAGAACCATTAAATATTAGAATTATCAATTTCAACCATTATACAAATAATGAATGATTATGGGTGCAATGGTACAAATGATGAGGTGAAAGATCAAATGCTCCAATCAAACAAGGCGAAGCCTGCAGGTTGAATGGGGCATTTGATCTTTCACCGAATGAAATATTTGTTCCATTGACATGAATAAAAAACATTCATTATTTGTTTTATATGACAGCTAAATAAATCTTTGTAATCAAATAAACCGCGCACATCTATGGTACTTTACATGCCGGCTTTAACTGTTCATTGAACGGCGTTCAATGTAGCATATTTTTTGCATGGCACTATAATTGCACAGTTTGTGACGTTTAATATCAAATGACAAGTTATGGCATGTGATCCAAGATGCGCCAATCAAGTGACACAGATTTATTTAGCTGTTATGTTAATGAATATGATTATTTGAAATCCCATTTAAAGTCCGATTGCTGTAATTCTATAGAAGTCCACTCATGTCTGGTGTAAAATTGGATAGATCATAGCTCATATTTCTAAGTAGATCTATTGAGTTTTTCATACCAAGATCAATTTTTTGAGGAAAAAAAT
>JXSR01S013340.1:2414-17823 GCA_000969725.1 Ophiothrix spiculata
TTCGCCGAAACCTTAAAATTTTATGATGTTCGAACGATTCGCCTGTTTTCAAATTTTGACAGATTGTAGGCTCGATACTTTTTATTGAATTACAAGTAATATTTTATAAATGTGTTGTGTTGATTTTGAATGATAATGTAACAAACCCGCGTTGTTTTTCCCGAAAAACCGGGCGTGAATTATGACTCTAAGTTCGCTCTGTTTGAGCTGTGAATAGCCTGATTTTAGTATCTACATATGTGGGAACTGTTTATTTATAATGATCTTGATGTCAAGTACAGTCTCACCATTGGCTCAAACATGCCATTTACCAGGCATGATACTCCACACATTTTTGATCAATTCTGTAAATCATATATCAAACGTGCGTGGAAATTAAGATCAGACCTGAAAGCTGGTTCCACTAGGCCAGAACCATAACGGTTTCCTCTGTCTTCATAATTGTAAGGCCCATGATACCATTTGTACATTCAGTGTTCAATATACCCGTTGCTGCATGAGTAGATGAAACCTGTACAGTCTTTTACTTTGTATTTTATATTTATATTTTTCTATGTGTATTTAAATGTAGTCATTTGTGATAATTATTTTTCTTTTGTCTTGAACGCACCGCATATTTGTGTGTGCCATCGTTGTAAAGATGTATGTTCAAATAAATAAAAAAAAAAAAAAAAAAAAAAAAAAAAATTATCTACATTTTGTCTGATATACGCATTCGCATAATTTACTTACAAATTGAGCATTCCAATGAGGCAAAAATTGCAATTTTTATGTAAACAAAAGAAAAATACGGCATTCTAATGTTTATGTTTTAGATTTTAGTTCACCATCTCAACGCTGCCTTGATAGCTCAGCGGTAGATCTGTCGCTTCATAATGCATGACTAACCCCAGCCATAATCCATGGTTCGAGTCCCCGCAAAGGCAGTAGAAACTATTTATCTTTTCATGATTGAAAAATAGTTAGGATTCACATTTTCCTGAGCATGTGGATTCTTCGTACCCTTAAAGGTGATTTTTTTCAATTCTTCGGTCACAAACGTTAATTGTCCTACAGAGTCTTTCTTAAAAACATCACGAATGATAAATTGTTCTTTGTTATAGTGTGGCTGTGTGGTAGAAAGAGCTGACAACAGGTTGCAGTGAAGCCTTACGTGTCTTAATATATCCCTTGGAATGAAACACTGATGAAAATCAACCTCAGGCAGTGACCACAAACATGGTTCCAAACTTCCAATCTCCTAATATGTATCCTATTCAATACATGTTTTTTTCATCAATATATTGGTTTGTTGTTAACCACATGAACACTGCAGGTGTTTTAAATCAGTCTCGTTTTATTGGTCAAAATGTGTAGATGTACAGAAAATTGTAGTGATTAGATTGGCCAATTCATGAAAAATCTCAAATACAACTTTCATGACAAGATTTAAATATAATAAGTTCAGTAAAGACTAAACATTTTTCTTTGACCAATGTGAAGTAAGTTTCTACAATGGTATAGTGAACAAGATTAGATCTGACTTCATTCGTGACTTTGCATAAATAATCTTAATATAATTGTTGAAAACCATGCAGACTGAAAAAGAAAACCTTTGAGTTCATTTGCCTCAGTCGATAAGATCATTTTCGTTTCAAGTAACACTTAAACTGACACTGGTGAAAGGAAGGTGATTGTTAAGATACTTTTGTGTATGTGTCTTTGAATTAATTTTATCCGGATGAAAGTGTTAGCAAAAAAATGATAAAGGAACGGTACAATAGTCAATGCATTACACTTATTTCAAAGTGGATGACAAAGTCCATCTTAGACAGCCATGAATTGCACTCAATATACTTTGCTGTAGTATTTGAATCGAATGGGTCTTATATCGAAATGAAACAGAATTGTAATTTTAACCCTGTTTCTACGAAGGGTGTGTGTGTGTGGGGGGGGGGGTGCATCAACCCCCCTACCGAAATTTTGCTGCCGCTAAACTCTAAGTTTATCCTTTCCGCTTTCAGGGGGGATACAGTGTCTGTTCAAAGTTCGGAGGTCAGGGGGAGTGGTTGGTGTAACTCCGTGATTCTAAAAATGTACTTTTTAGTCATTTATATAGCAGATATCCATTTCAAACTTGATATTTAGGTAAAACTAGTAATTTTCTACAAAATTTAGCAAATAATCGCATGTAAATTGGATATTCCTACGATTGGTTAGAACATTTTGATTTTGCCTATATTTTCCGTACAAATGCTGATTTTTGACCTTCTGGTAATTATGACGTCACAGTGACGTCATACATTTACGGATGACCTTGATTTTAGTATCGATGGGATTAAAGGACTAAAGGTGCTCACCGATAAATGTACTCCTTTGTACTATAAGGAATCACCACGTGTGACGAAAGTCTCTTGAAAGCAGCCACATCTACAGAAATGTTTCCATTTTGACGTCACGATATCGATTCAAGAAGTTAACTGTAAGCTCCGCCCACTTCTGATTCCTATCTTTCACCGTGAGATTTCATGTGGTAGAAAGCCCAAGAGAAGCGCTTGTTTAATATAATTTTATTTTCATTTTAAACGTTCAATAGATTTATTTAAGAGTAAAGACACCGAAATAATTGGGTTTCTGATTTGTTTACAACTTTAACTTGTTAATACAAATAAAATCACCTCAATCCCACCCTTCATCGTTTACTCTTGTCAGGTATATATAGCCTCAACACAGGCCTTCCGATGGTCAGTCTTGCATACACATGCTGTCTAATAAGCCCGGGGAAGTAGTGACGTCATAATTTATGTTAATAACCCAACACGTGCGTTTTGGACCCAAACAAACGGTTTGACCATTTTTGCCACACGTCTATTTTATACCATAACTTTTGTTTAAAAAAAATAAAATAAAGGAAAACATGCCGGCCTGTTATGCTGAAGATTGTGATCATAAATCAGTCTGATTTGTATGTTTACGTACGCTTATTCTGTTAATACAGTTAATACATACGATCAGTGGAACAACTCAGGACATGATCATTTGTTTGGGTCCAGATCGCACGTGTTGGGCTAATTATCATAAATGTGACGTCACTACTTCCCCGGCGTATTGAAATTAAAGTACTCAAAAGTGTTATGCCGAAATCGCATGATATCGTCATCACGCGATTTCGGCAGAGCGAATGCCGAAATCGCGTGATATCGGTAAATCACCAATTTCCGGTTTTATATCGTACAATTCGTGCGCTACATCCAGCTTGTAACCATTGTGGTAACAGGCTGTGTGTTGAACAAGATCGAGTCGAATGATTTAACTTGCGCGATCTGTAGCTAGGGCCATTCAGCAAATTGAATATTTATTAAATCATGCATGATGCTCTGTGATCCTAGAGGAAGATCTTAATATATGGTTTCAGCTTGCTGTGCTTCAGATGATCATGTTGAACAAATGTAGAACTGTTGAATTATCCAACAGCTAGCAGCTCCGATCGCCGGCCATCGGCAATATCAAAACATGCTTATGAATAATAAAAGAATACGTAATGGTATCGCGAATTCGGCAGTGTTTTTGCGTAAATGCATGATCGCTCCAAACTTCGTTGCCGAACAGCCGTGATCATAGCATATCATACGTCATAGCAAAATAAACAAATATGATTTCCAGATGATTTCACAATTTTCTGAATGCAGGCTGGTTAAACGCATACGCTTTTGTACCAAAACAGTAAGTACACGGTGGAAAAGCAATGTTTTGTCTAAATCACGTGATTTCGGCAAAATTTGTCTGCCGTGATCACGTGATTTAGGCAGGCACTTTTTGCCGAAATCGCGTGATTTCGGCATGCATTATGCCGTCATCACGTGTGTTTGACAAGCGTTTGCCGAAATCGCGTGATCTCGGCCATCACGCGATTTCGGCGTAACAAAACCATGTTTCCAGACAACCTTCCTCATATATCTTAATACACGCGAGACATTAGATATTCGTGACTTTGAATAAATGTTTTCAATTTTGAGAGATATATCGACATAACAAGAAAAGTTCATGGTAATTTTCCATCGTATTAAAATAAAAATCTTGTTTATGATATATTAGGCATTTAAAGACTGCTTTATTCGATTTTTTAAATAAAAACATTCTAATTTGGCGGCCATTTTTAAAAATGTTATGTGTATTCGGCAGCATCTTTATATCCTTGTTATTCCAAGTTGAATATACACGTCGTGACGTCTCGTCTAGTGCATTTTCAAAGAAACCTAAATGTAAAATATAACACTTTCTGAGCATTTTTGCAGTGGCGTAGCCAGACTTTTTGTTAGGGGGGGGGGGGCAAAGATATTTCGTTCCGATTTTCCCCGGCGTTTGCACATTTCTTCCCAATTATTTCCGGCAACAAATCGATTTTCGTACACCCAGAATAAATTCACGTCGATTTAAAAAAAAAATGTTTTAAGCGATCTTTTGACACAATTTTCTGTTTTCCCCACGTTTTCTGTCTAGCAGTCTTGCAGATGCTCTCTCATTTTTCATGTCCTTTTTCAATTTTTTCCGCTTGCTGTCCCGATTTCCCGCTCGATTTTTTGTTAGTCTGCCCTCCTCCCCTTGTCCTATGCTGGCCATTTACTAAACACCCCTTACGCGACTACATTTTGGCAACATTGTTGTTTCTGTTCTCTGCAATCTCTTGAAGGTATCTGTAAAGATGGCTTACTTTCGTTATAAAATGCTCAAGAGACCTTACTTCATCACATGTTGCTCCTACACTATAAGTAACAATTATCTTCTTTTAACTCTATATTGCACATATTTCATACAACTACTTCAATTTGTTTGTTGCGGATTTAAAAGGACTTGCTCATGTAGTCGGGTAGCCAATTACGATCCAACTTTGAAGGGTGTTATTTGCCTTAAAACATACTCAACCAATTCCATTTGATTCTTAATTATGCTAGCAAGTTTTCCGTGATTTAAAACACCAAATTCCGCGATTTTCTGTAAGTGGTTGTAAATGCTAAATTCCGTGATTTTCGGCGATGTAATGAATGAAGATGCTTGTTTCTGTTACGTAAAGTAGAGTAAACACGGACGATGAAAAGGAGTTACTTGCATTATGTTTAGCTGTTTTAAAGTTTATTATCTTTTGAAAGAGATTTATTTATCATTTTTACATCACATTATCGTTATTTATATTTTGTCAGGAAAAAAACACATTTTCCGTGAATTTCCGTTTTTGCTAAAATCCGTGAATTTTCCCGGTACGGAAAACTTGCCAGCTTACATCTTATTCCAAATACATTAAGTTTGTTTTGATCAATTAAATTATTGTTGTCACGATGTTGAGGTGAATACGATCTCATACAATACAATGGAATTCATGACTGTGTTCTATAATACTATATATGAACGAATGTTCAAATTTATCAGAAATAGACTCAAAAAGAATTAAGGTGGCTTAGCACAGATGCGGTGTCGGACACGAGTGAGCTGATATCAGCGGTGTTGGACACAATTTCAAAGTATTTATCCCGGCCTTTTAGCGTACTTTCTGGCGTACTGTATCTTGCGCTTTAATATAACGCAATCTTACTCGTGCGTCATTTTTATATCCACGCATAAGACCATGCACGTTACTACTGATGACGCAGGGCTCAAAGCGCACAGTGATTAAGGTGTTACTCATTGCTAAAAAAATGCCAATTTTTTGCTTAATTTTGCTTAATATCTCAAAAAGTAAGTCGGTTACCATATTTATTTATTACGGTTTTTTTTAAAGAACTATTTAAGGACCAAAACATATGTGAAAAAGAGAGAAAAAATAGAGCCGTTTTCGATTTATTTTGATTTTACCATAGAAGTCAATGGTAAAAAGTGGTAAAACATAGTGTTTTTGAAATGGATTTTTCTCAAAAACTAAGTCGGTGATCCCCATTTGTATTTCAGAAATGTGATTAGCACATATGAAAACACCATATATCAAAAAATTAGAAAAACAAATAGAGGAATTCTATCTGTGCTAAGCCACCTTAAGTAGCGTACATCAATAGTACATTTTCTTCAGACGACAATATCTTGTTTCATGGCAAATATCATTACAAATGACAACGATGATAAGAAAGTAATTTATGACAACAAAACTCTGATACGTGTGTTTACATTTCATTCTTCGGGATTTAAGTGGTAGTTGAAAACGTGAAAATCTGATTAGGTGGAAGGGAATGTGTGCTTACGAATTGCTTTAGAATGGTTGTGGGTATATATCATAAATAGCCACAAGCCTTAGCAGTGGGACACTAAGACTAAGATATAAAGTTTACGGTAATGAATCACTAGCAGATCAATATCTGTATCCGCTACACTGAATTCGCATAAAGAATGGAAACATAGTTTTGAATACTTTACTTTCAATTAGACAGCATGTGTATTCAATTTCTTGAATCGATATCGTGACGTCAAAATGTACACATTTCTATAGCTGGGGCTGCTTTCAAGAGACTTTCGTCGATGTTTGTAAGGTTTGTGTAGCATTGAATGATACTTTGTGCATTTTTTTGTTGGTATATTGAAATGGAATAGATTGCATGTCTAAAATGCTAACAGGAACATTATAAAATGATGAACCCACCTACAAAGCACCAAAACCTGTCAAAAAGACGTTGCAACATTTAGGCTATGTTTCCTGATATCATTTTACAAAATTGTTAGACCTTCCAACAACGTTTTCAAAAAGAGTTTTAAAACAGAGTTCATTAAAACTTCTTTAATTAACTGATTAAATAACAAAAGAGATTTATTTTTGACGAAGAAGCATTATGGCATGTTTCAAGGAATATGAAAATCTCACATCTGGAAGCGAATCAATCTTGGATTGTAAGCATATTTGCAGTAAGAATATCAAAGAAAAAAATATACATTATAAATCAGCCTAGTTCATTCTAATTCAACACACCGATCACAATCTTCTAAAAATCGTTTTTCTAAAAATCGAACGAATTTTACAAATTAACAGACTGGTACAAGTATTCGAAACAACAATTGTTTTTTTCATTTTCTTTTTAGTAATCAACGCAACAAATTTGCAGGAGTTAAATTTTGCATAAACCAATATATTCTTTTAACCACTTCGACTTATTAAAGTTGCTATTTTTACATATCCCTGCCGAAAGGAAACGCTTGAGCATTTCACAGACAGGAACCTCTCACCTGCTATGGTTTTCTAAACAAAGAAAATTCTTGATAGCAAGCAATTACCATTTTTTGGATTAAAGCAATACTATAAGATTTGGATCAAAAAAAAAATTATAGTAAAAACAGCATAAAATGAAGGAATGTGACTATCTAAAAGCATTCAAGTGTATTTTGTCCAACAAATTGTTTTGCCACTGAAAACCGATAAAAAGGACATGAATGCTTTCCTATATTAATACATGTTGATTTAAATTCGGGATCCCGAATTTAATTCATCAAATGGCTATAACAGAAAAAGTAAGGATATTTAAGCCAAATCATTTGGAGGGTATTAATATCTACCTAAAGCAAACCCAATAAGCTAAAAAAAATTAAAAGTCATGGTGCTTCATTTTTAACACTTTATAGTATTGCTTTAATGTTTTAAACTCTTGAAGTATTGTCTTTCAAAATATTGTGATGGCAGAAAAATGTGATTGAAACATAATTCTGCTCAATATTGGCACAATTCAAATTCGAATATGATGCAACAAGTGACAGTTATGCTTTACCGGGAATAATTATAGATAAACAATCAGTCAAATAAATATATTTGATGTTAGCATAATGGCCTGAGCTAGAGGCGAATGAGCATTAAGTAGGACATTATATTGGAATAATTCGAGCACAACTCTTATGAAGCATTTTCTAGATCGTTCTCTACAGCGTTTCACATCCATGAAAAGACCACGAAAAGATATTTTTTACATCGCTAGGAATGATCGAGTTTAATAGATGGAAATAAAGTCTTTACAATCTTGACATACAAAAAAAAATTGTGTTCCATTATTCATTTTGGCTTTATGTTAGAACTAGCATAGCGCTAGGAGAACAACACATTTTCTGAAACATTTCAAGATCGTTCTCTACAGCTTTTCACATCCATCAACATGAAAAGACTACGAAAAGATATTTTTTACATCGTTAGGAATGATCGAGTTTAATAGATGGAAATAAAGTTTTTACAATCTTGACATACTAAAAAAAATTGTGTTCCATTATTCATTTTGGCTTTATGTTAGCACTAGCATGGCGCTAGGAGAACAACAAATTTTCTGAAACATCCAGAATGTATTACTCGTGATACATTCTGGATGTTTCAGAAAATTTGAATTTGCTTGCTTGTCTTTGTTTAAAAAGAAAATCTCCTTGGTTCTCAAAAGAAAATAATCCTTTCGACCAATTTTAAATTTCATCTTATAAAGTTTTTTTTCAACATGTTTAAAGTGAAACAATCTTACACATGCAGCTTAGTGCGTAATTTTGAATGAATGAATATACTTTTGACTAAATTTATCAATTTAGAGATGTAAAAAGCTTTTGCACAACCAGGAACTTCTATCCTGTTATGTCTCTGAATTCTTGATGTTAAGCAGTTTTCAATTTTTGATTAATGTAATGTATTAAGTTTTATCTTATAAAATATTTTGACGACGGCAAATTATCGAAATATAAGTTTACACAAATGTGTACACTTTAAATTTAAATACACGATGTTACAAGTGACAGTCACGCTTTAAAATAAATAATAAAATATTTACTTCCAATCAAAGCATTATGTGGTATAAACATAAATGCAAATAGATAAGCGTCTGGAAAAGTTACATTAAGTTCGATTAATACGATTGATGTAATAAGACCACAACTCATATTAAGACTTCAAAAAAATCGACTTCTAAATCTCTTCTTCACATCTATCAACATGACAACAGCAAGAATAGATATGTTTTATTTGGTTAAGGAATAAACGTGTTTGATAGATGAGAATTACATTGAAAAGAGATTTTTGTTCAATCTTCATGGTACTGATCACATGCTTTTCATCGCTCATTTAACTTGATGTTACGCGGCAATGTCACAATAAGCCCTATTGGATGTCATTTATTTTGATGTTAACACCAACATGTCGACATGAGCACAACTGGCCGGCTAACTGGCTGGGATACATTGTGTCGAACAGGGGAACGACAGCGGTAAGCTGCGAATGATTCTTTTCCTTTGCCCAGTTTTATGACACCGAACAAAGGTGAAATAACAACGACAACGCACGAAATTGAAACCTCTAATGCGACGTTGGTAAGGTGAATAGTTTTTTTTTTTTCATTTTATTAACATTTTGTTAGCTTACGTTGGTCATCGTCGTAGTTTGAGTCAACCTTGACACGGTTTCTTCACTGAAAGAAAGTTGGGCAATCTTGGGGTGATTCCCGGGGGGGGGGTACTCAAGTTTGGTTTGGGTAGGGACGTGCCGCAGGGAAATTTGAAAAGCCACCCATCCAAATACCAATTTTCAAGAAAAAGGGACCCATACATATACCAAATCTTCCAAATTTTGAGTCAAGTTTAATCAAAAATTGCATTTTTTCGCCCAAATTTGCGCTATTTTGGCTAATGTTTTGTGAAGAAATGTCCAAATTTGCGCAATTTGGCGCAAATTTTGGAAAATTTTGAAAAGTGACCCATCAAAATACCACATTTTGGGAAGGAAAAGGACCGATTGAAATACCAGAGATCCTGATTTTGCTACCCGAATTTGCGGCACGTCCCCATAACCACTTTTGTACTACGTACCCCCCCCCCCCGGCGGGGGGTGATTTCGCCCAACGTTGATGAAGTATACATCCCTACCAACGTTGGGTAAAACACAAATAACACTGTTGGGCACACATCCATGCCCTAATGTTGGGCAAAACTATTTGAACGAAAACGCGAGTCCATCTGCCATCTGAGGGTAAAAGCAATACAACATTTTGGCAAAAGTGTCCGATCTACGGTGCTTTTTTATTTTGCCCAACAGTTGGTAGGGATGTATATTTGCCCAACTTTCTCGCAGGAAATGGGAATTTGGAAACAATTCTGAAAAAGATTCTGAAGTTTGGTGCATCCAAAATTAACTTGATCATCGTGAAAAAATCATTAGCTCAATAGAAAATAAAGCATTCATTTTGACCAATTATATTTGTTCTTAGACAAGCAATTTCTTATTCAGCTTGATCATGACTTTAAATAAATGTTAATAATTTGGAAAACTGGACTTGAAGGAAACACTTTTATTTAATCAAGTGTGCATTAACCCCGGCTCGTAACATCCTTTTTTTTATTTTAAATATCTCTCAAAAATGACAATAGTGAAAGACTCTTAGCATGTGTCTTTGCATTTAATTCTTCCGGATGTAAGAATTGCTTATGGATAATTCATCTGATAATATGCAACCGAATAGAATAGTCTTTTATTTGGAAATGCATTAAAATGGATTTGTGACTGTGTATCGTATATCTTTGATGTACTTTCTACATTTTGTGCCTTTATTGAAATCGAACGGATCATGTATTTAAATGAAAAGTGCTCATTATTTGTAAAATGTTGTATATATGTATCTAAACCTTTTAAAACTGAATTTCATGCAATGCGGTGGGTACTTTATCTGAGTGTGAAGTTAAAACAAGGAAGTTCTTTGGGCTAGGAATATATTGTGTCCATTGCTTTGAGTCAATACGTTTTGTATCTTAACTCCTCTCGGCGAGCTCTTTCTGCGGCCTTTAGTTCGGGTAGTTCGGGTTCCAAATAGCTATCGCATACAATGTTAACTCGAGTCCATCCTTGAAATATTGCTGCATCACTATGTTTGACTCTCTTAAATTAGCATCATTCCATCAATTTGAATCCCGATGTTTCCTAGTTTTAAGTAATAAGGCTAAGCATATAATTACGGACATACATACAAATATCTCAACATTTGTGAGTTTAATATTGCTTAAGCATGTTAAATCAAATAAAAGAATTATAATATCACATTACCTACCAGTAAAATAATTCTAAAAGTATTATTTTTTTTTTTTTTTTTTTTGGGGGGGGGGTGTTGAGATAAGAAAAATACTATCACTGCTCTTTCCATTATGATTTAAAACAGTTATCTACATAATAGACATTATTTTGACAGCGTTTATAATAAATAAAGTTACTGACTAACAAAGTTGTGCAACATCTGGTCTCATTTCAGGATATTAGGCAATCACAAGAACGCCCCCTATGATAAACCTGGTTCTTCACAGTGTGTTTTAAGTTTTGTAATGGCATCTATTGGGACTCTTTTTATATCTTACAGACTAAAATTATTAATATTTAAAGTGAAAGCATAGAAAATAAAACAATACGTTTCCAAAACACCTAAAATACGAGTTTCAATATTCATGGCAGCCATTTTGAGATGAAATATCCGAATTATCACATTTTTAAATCTACACATTGTTTCTTAAACATGCATAGAAATAATAAGTGATAAAACATTCAATAACTTAAAATGTCTGTTTAAAAAAATCACTTTATATGGAAGAGCTTGATATCTAGTAAAATAAGTACTTATTTTAAAGACCGCCCTCTAACTAATAATTCTTGCATGAATAAATTTCCACTACTCCCCTACAGGCTAATTCAACGCTCATGTTCGTGTTACTTGTTTAACGTTGTTAAGCCTATTACAAATAATTTGAGTGGTCTAGTTGATACATTAGAGTCACATTAGTAACATGTATGAAGCTAAACATTTTAGCATGCCATCTGAAAATGCAAAATCGTTACTTTTCCCCCATGTCGCCAGCCATACTTTTTATGTTTTAAGTGCCCCCGTTACTAAAATATTCGGGCATATCAAACGCAATGCACGCTATTTAACAGCCCGCAATAGGTTTTGATAATGACATATAAAGTTTAATTATATTAAGTATTTGATATGGCATAAGAGCTTTTTAAAGCATGTCGCCAATATTGCAAACAGATACGAAGTAGATTCTAAAATCGATAATAAAGTATGAAAATGAATTTGTTGATGGATGATTCCGCATTAGGTTTATCAAGTAAACTTTAGTGTTGAATAACACATATGTTATATAGAATTATATATTTACAGTAATGATTAACAAAGATATTAATATCAAAAAAACCCCTATGTGACTGTCACGTCGCGACAGATACGAAACGCACATTTTGCTACCTTCTCGCAAAATGAAGTACACTATGAGCGAAATACTACACCACAGCGTAGTATGTGTAGAGCTCCTAATTTAGTGTAAAGATCAAGTTTGTAAGAAAACTAAATTTCTCAATAATGAATATTAAAAAAAAAAGATTCAAACAGATACGAAACGACAGATACGAAATTTAGGTGTAGGGAATACAATGGTTAAAAAATTTAGTATTTTTAAAACATCTCTCATGCACTTTTTTTTCTTCAGAAACCATAAGAGTTTATGATTTTGTGTGTTTTTCATGAGTTATTAGTAGTCGTAATTTCAACATTTCTCTAACCAAAGTTGCACGGTTTATCGGAGAATGAGCCTACAAGTAAACTAGGGGGTCTATGCTAAGTACCAAAAGTGGTTTCTTGGGGTGGGTTGAACAAACTTGTTAAATAGGGCTTGTTGGAGATTCTCCTCATCGACTAATGTGAGGGAGTCAATATGGAAACTGGAATTTGTTTTTCGCGCGTAGCGCAAAAACGCAACATAACCAAAAAAAGCTGTTTTATGTGATTGTCAAGATAGGGGTGCGGATGTTTTGGTGAAAAAAAAATCAAAACAGTTGCGCTGTTTTAGAGATAATTGGCATTAACTGGTGATGGTGCTGTTCATATTCTGTCTTGTCTCTAAAAAACGAAACGAAACAACTTTTTAAATTTTTTATTTCAGCAAAGTATTTGTAATATAATTATAGTCTGCTATTATGAATCAAAATATACTGGAAAAATTCTTTTGGGAAAGCAGATTTTGAAATTTTGGCGGGAATTAAAAAACTGGAACAAGTATTTGAAACAACAAACATGTTTTTCATTTTCTTTTTAGCAATCAACGCACCAAATCTGCAAGTTCATTTTTGCATAAACCAATACATTCCACCTCGACTTATTAAAGTTGCTATTTACACAACCCGCCGAAAGGATACGCTTGAGAATTTCCCAGCTAGTAACCTCTCTCCTGCTGTGATATTCTAAACAAATAGAATTCTTGATAGCAAGAAATCACCAATTTATAATTGTACTACCTCGTCTAACCAAGCCATTTTTTGTAACACGTCTTAACCAGGGAGGGGGTTGTTAACCCCCCCCCCCTGAATTTTAAGAACGAAACCTCCTATGAACTTGGTTTTGCTATCAATAGATAGGTATGGTCCTTCCCTATCCAACGATACCAAGATCACAAAAATCGGCCGAGGCGTTACGTAATTATGATGTCATAAAGGTCAAAAATCGGAAAAAATCGGAATTTTGGCAAAAATGGCCACCAAAATCAATTGTTTTCTAAATAACGAAATTTTATCGGTTATTTTTGCATATAACGGAGGGAAATAGCAATTCTAACATACCCTGCAAGTTTCAGCCTCATAGCATGCCTGTTATTTTCAAAATGGCGATTTAAAATGCAACCCCCCCCCCCTACACCCCAACTTTGATAGCCTACCCTAACCCCACCTTAGGTGCTACCCCCCTATTTTTTCCATCAAAAAGACCGCGAAGGATGTAAAAGAGATTACACAAAAGCCTGGGGTCGGTTGCTTTTGCGTTTTTATGCTTCGGGGAAAAAACCTTAGGGGGGGGGGGGGTTCCTGGTTAGACGAGGGTTATTGTTTAAACTCATGAAGTGTTGTCTTTCAAAATTTTGTGATGGCAGAACAATGTGAATGAAACATAATTCTGCTCACAATTGGCAAAATTCAAATTTGAATATGACGCAACAAGTAACAGATAATAGATAAATAATCGGTCTAATAATACATTTGATGTAAGCATGATGTCTGGAACTAGAGGCAAATGATGTTACGCTTTCTTAAAAGTAACATTTAGCACAACATTATATTGGAATAATTCGAGCACAATTCTTATGAAACATTTTCAAGTCCCTGAAAGATCGTTCTCTGTAGCTTTTCACATCCATCAACATGAAAGACCACGAAAAGATATTTTTTACATCGCTAGGAATGATCGAGTTTAATAGATGCAAATAAAGACTTTACAATCTTGATATATATACGGTACTAAACAATTGTGCTCCATTATTCATTTCGGCCTTATGTTAGACTATCATGGAGCTACGAGAACAACTGTGTATCATGGGTAATATATTCTAGAAGTTTCAGAAAATTTGAATTTGCTGGCTTGTCTTTGTTTAAAAACAAATTCTTACTTATTTAACAAGTTTAAAGCGAAAAAAATCTTACACAGCTTAGTGCGTAACTTTGAATGAATGAATATTCTTACAATTTATCAATTTAGGGATGTAAAAAGCTTTTGCACCTGTCACAATCAGGAATCTCTTACCTAATATGACTCTGAGGTCTTGATGTTAAGCAGTTTTCAATTTTGATTAGTTTAATGGATGAAGTTTTATCTTATAAAATATTGTGACGACGGAAAATTATCGAAACATAACTTTACACAGAGGTGTACACTTTAAATTCAAGCACACGATGTTACAAGTGACAGTTACGCTTTGTCAGGTATAACTAAATAATAAAATATTTACTTCCAATTGAAGCATTATGTTGTAACATAAATACAAATAGATATGCGTCTGGAAAAGTTACATTAAGTTCGACTAATACGATTGATGTGATAAGACCACAACTCATATTAAGACTTCAAAAAATCATTTCTAAAGCTCTTCGCATCTATCAACATGACAACAGTAAGAATAGATATGTTTTATTTGGTTAAGGAATAAACGCGTTTGATAGATGAGATTTACATTGAAAAGAGATTTTTGTTCAATCTTCACGGTACTGATCACATGCTTTTCATCGCTCATTTAACTTGATGTTATGCGGCAATGTCACCATAAGCTCTATTGGATGTCATTTATTTTGATGTTAACACAAACTTGTCGACATGAGCACTACTGGCTGGCTAACACTAAAAGCTGGGTCACATTGTGTCGAATAGGGGAACGACAGCGGTAAGCTGCGAATGATTCTTTTCCAAGTTTTTATGACAACGAATGAAGGTAAAATCCCAGTGGGGGACCAAACTTTGGTTTTGGTAGGGGTGTGCAGCCCCGATATCTGTAATCTTAGTCTAGGGAACGGAAGATTGACTTGAAAAGGTCGCAATATCGTAAATCGCTTCACGTAGTGACGCTAGTGGCAAATTTGCCGGGTTTTTACACCCCAAAGGTGGAATAGGACATTAAATTATATTTATATAGAAATAATACGGGA
>JXSR01S013340.1:26410-37726 GCA_000969725.1 Ophiothrix spiculata
AACAATGAATTATAATTCCGTTATTGAAGTAAACTGAAATCAGTTCGGCGGAACTCATAATTCGGATACGTTTGTGAATTTAGATACCCCGTATCAAAATGCTCATACCTGTATCTGAATTTGGATTAAAAACAGCTGAAACGGGATATCAGCAGAAATGAATATTCAGCTTTGCCGCACACCATAGCGGTAAGTACAAAAGTCAATAACATTGTTATCATTTGTAATATAATTCTAACAAAGTTTGACCAAATCATTTTGCTTTCTGTGATCAGCACATGTTTCGAAGCTGTTCCGCTGGAAATGCATAGATGGAAGTGATATTTTCTACATGTACTTGCCAGCTTTCGCTATCGATTTGTTACCTGCGCAACGACAAGCTCCTTGTTTCCTAGAGCAAGAAACTTTACTCTACTTGCTCCGTGGTCGGACAGCACGTAAAGCCGTGAGTCCCCTGTACGAATAGACTCCTTCATGGGGTATGCATGTTATGCAAGAACTTGTATCATTGATTGATTGATTGATATCCTAATACTGATACAGGTATCAGAATGTTGATACGTGTGTATCGAAATTCAGATACGTATCCGAATTGTAAGTTCCGCCGAACTGAAATACCACGTCAGATACACACGTAAAATGAGTTCATTGCTCAAATATTTCATTGTACTCTATTTCTCACAAAGGCATCGAATACACTACTCAGTGACTATTGGCATAAGGAAATTTCAATATGATGTATAAAAATGTCCTTCTATCGCCCCTAAAGCCATCTAATATTTTATTACTAAAGTAATACTTTTGCAATATACCATAATATAATGTAAACAATAGCGGCGTATTCCTCTCGCAATGCACAGTACATTGTAAATGGGGATGTAATTTGTCAGACTTCGTAATGTTAGATTACAGGGGGAAGCTGTGACTTCCAATAAAGTTCTATTAGTAAAAAGAACCCTTACTATTTTAGAAGTGACGTTTCACTTCCTAGTAGGAAGCTTTCTCATACGGTACTGGCAACTGATGAGATAGTGAAGTTATGACGTCATTTTTAGATGGCATCAAAATCAGCTGATCATTCATGTGACTTAATTGGTAGGCCCCCTCATCTTCGTTTATTAGCTTAACGCTTTTCCTGTTCTTTCCTTTCCTCCCGATCCATATGGATTCTCTTATTCTTCTTGTTGTTTTCACATTGTCCCTCGCTAATAGTTCGGATTCCCCCAGTAAATGATGTGATTATTTTACACTACATGGTCTTCACTTACAAAAAATTTATTGGGAATTGCAATGAGAAATCCTGATGAACCTATTCAAAGATTTTAAAAGACGCTGTGATTTAAAAAAAAAATGTGATTTCCATGGCAGCACATTTTCCAGGGAATCATACAGAGAGCCGTAGAATAACAGAACATTTTACATAAAACCGTAAAATAACAGACAATTTCTCGTCAATTCTATGATTGCACCCTGTTTACATTAATTTACTCCCCTTTCTCCTTAAAATCAAAGTTTCCCCCTGTTATCTGAGATTGCGAAATCTGTTCAATTACATCTTTTTTACACATTTCCAAAGACCGTGTTATAAATATATGGTCACCAAAAAAAAGAAGCTTCCTCTTGGATGACCAGACTTTGTAATGATGTTGGATATATTTTTCCTGCATGAAATACGTTTTTGTTTAGGGAAACTTTTGTATATACAACACACTCCACCATTTCATGAAAGGTAATGTCGCTTTTGAACATGACCCGTTTGTTTCAAAATAATTTTGTTTAATAAAAACAGTCGAATAAAAATCCACTTAACATCTTCTAGCCATCTTGAGGCAGAAAAATTTCAAAATCAATTTTGCCATTATTGCATTAACATGACTGCACTGCCAAAGTATACATATGTGATGATTTCAATATCAAACATGATAATATGACACAACTCTGTCATGGCAACAGCATATCTTGAAAGTGAGAGTAGAATTTTTGGCCTATTTTTGACAATTTTTCAAAAAATAAGATACAAATCAAACATTTGAGAAAACCGTTCCTGGACATTTGTTTCTAAATTCCAATAATCAAAAAAGTTCAAAATTTCAAGAATGCAAATTTTAGTTAGGCTTTCCAGAAAATTTTGGGGCAAAAAATATGGTTTTTGGCATTTTTTTTTGCCAACATCGACATTTTTGGTCAAAAACTAATATCATCATCATGTTCAAGATAAAAATCCGGTTCTAAAAATGTATACTTTTATATAGTTTATGCAATTAGTTTGAAAGTTAGAATACACAAACGGTTTATGCCATTTGAAGGTCTACCCAAGTCGTAATTATGATAAGTGGCGTGAAGCTTTAAACTGTGTAAAGTTTAGACATAAATAGTAATGGCGGATCGAAAATATGTATGGGATCTCTAGACTACCGTGCCAGATCATCACGAAAGGTCATCTAAACCTTGCAGTTGTGGACAAATATAGACAGAGATATATTTGGATTATAAATTCATGCCGAAATATATGAATGATGATCATCGTCAATGTGTGTCCGGTCACAAACGTGGTTATTACCACGAACATAAGTTTAAACAACTATTGTTAAATCATTTAAACTATGTCAAAGTTTAATGCTTTTAAAACTTCTGTGAGAAGGGAGGCTATTTGTAGCAACAAAAAATTCAAGATTTCTACACTCTTAAAAATGTTTTACTCTTGTTGAGCAAAAATTTACTCAACGGTCACAGCTCATTTTGTTGAGTAAAATCCTACTCAACGTTGGGAAAACTTTACTCAACATTGAGTAAGATGTGCTCAACGTTGAGTAATATTGACTCAACCGAGCAAGATTTTACTCAATGTTGAGTAAGATTTTACTCAATATTGAGTAAGATGTTACTCAGCAATGAGCTGTGACCTTTGTAAATTTTTACTCAACAGAGTAAAAAAAAATTAAGAGTGTACACTGGTGAATTAGAGTGTAATGCGTACTTTTTGCATGACGAAAATAATGTGTAGTCTGAATTTTTCAAATATATGATTAATGGGTCCAGGAATAAATGAAAAAAGTGTTGAAACGGAAATTGCCTTTTTTAGATAAGAACACAGACACAAACTCTAAACTTGCGATGTAATGAAAAACAGATATTCGTTTTCACAATAACTACATACCTTACAAGTCAATCATTATCAGTAATCCTTGTTAATTAACCCAGATATAATATAATGAGCTGTCATAAGGCTCGATTCAACTGAATTATGCAAGGAATGTTCGTACACTAAAATAATGAAACATTGATTAAGACAAATCTTGCAAATACAAAATTGTCCTAATTAAAATGGAAGTTCCAATAAATATATATATATTGCACGACGCATTATCAGGCATTGGAAGCATGTGACCCATAAACCTGAGTTGAGGGAATCTGATATATTCCATCGATGAGGTAGTTTTGAATAATAGATAAAAGCTGGGTGACTATAAAACGAAGACCGAAGACCCAAAACCAAAGACCTAAGACCCCTCAACTATAAAACGGAGACTATAAAACGAAGACCCCCTCCACTATAAAACGAAGACCCCCTCCACTATAAAACGAAGACCCCCTCCACTATAAAACGAAGACCCCCTCAACAATAAAACGAAGACCCCCTCCAATATAAAACGAAGACCCCCTCAACTATAAAACGAAGACCCCCTCAACTATGAGGTCTTCGTTTTATAGTTGAGGGGTCTTGGGTCTTTGGTTTTGGGTCTTCGGTCTTCGGTCTTTGTTTTATAGTCACCCGATAAAAGCTTTGGACTCCGTTACGATATACCACGCGAGTCAAAAAAACTGCAATAATAAGATGGAAGCCATGTTGTAAGAACAAAAGTAATTTCGAACAAATAATATTAATTACTAAATAGGTCATGAATTAAGCTTTCAAATGATGAAAGAATGGTAAAAATTGATAAAGGCATTGCGAAGATATCCTTGTTTGAATAATATGGTATGAAAACAGCTCTGTCCAAATGAGCATACTTCGTCGACGCATCAAATGAGTAATAAGTACCAATATTGAATTTCTTGCCAACACCACTTGAATAATAACACAAACCAATTACATTACTTTAGTGACAATCTCTTCTTAATTTATTAATTTACACATAAATGATAATTTAGGCATTTTCAAAGTGCAAAATGACATGTTTGGGAATACTGCCTGAGAAGAGAGAGCTTATTAATCAGTCACTGTTCACAATGCCTCAAGATCTGTTCACAAACGATGAACGTGCTCTAATTGCTGAGGTTTATTTTACCTACAAATCTCATGTAGAAGTGAAACGGAGATTCAAAGAGGGTGCATTCCCTCCATCGCGTGTACCATGTGCAGCAACCATCGATAGAATTCAGGCGAAATTCAAAAGAACAGGAACAGTTCATAACTTAAATAAAGAGAGACCTGGAAGACCGCGACCGGCAAGAAGCAGGAGAAACGTCGACCGCGTTCGTCAGACATTGGCAAGGGATCCAGAAGTTAGCTTGCGAAGAAATCCCCTGTCACATGTGTCCCAGTCCACGTTGAACCGATAATTGAATATTCAGGGCAACCAAGCTCAAACGGCTCTTTTCAAGGCACCCAAACACAAAAGAGAAAAGATAATGTCACAATTGTGTCTTCCACTAATAAAACATATGCACGACATTTGGACAGAGCTGTTTTTATTCCTTCCTTTTCCAATAAGTGTATCTCTGCGACGCCTTTATCAATTTTCCCCATTTTTTCACCATTTTAAAGGTAAATCTATGATCTATTTAGATATATACTTTTCATGTTCATGATATCTCTTGTTCTTAAAATATGGCTTTCATTTAACTATTGCAGTTTTTTTGACTCACTCGGTACAGTCTTATTCTCATCTTATTTTTCTTTAAGATTATAGCAGCAAAAGTGTATAACAAAATTTTGTTGACTAGAATTCGAGACCATGTTGAACCCAAACTCAGAAGTAATCAGGTTGGATTTCGACCCGGTAGAAGCTGTGCGCAGCAAGTCCATATCTTGAGAAGAATAACAAAGGCTTTTCAGAGTCATCAACTCCCAATTACCACCACCTTCATAGATTTCAAGAAAGCCTTTGACTCCATCAATAGAGAGGTCATGTCATGTTCTCGGTTCTGCGTCACTACGGCATCCCTGACAGATTGGTGAAGGTCATAGGCGCTTTGTACAACAATTCAAAGAATGTTGTTATTGTTGATGGGAACATCTCAGAGCCTTTCAAAGTCACAACTGGAGTTCTGCAGGGAGATGTCTTAACTGCCTTTTCTTTTCATTGTGCTTATTGACTACATGTTACAAAAGGCAACTGAGGATTCTAATTCAGGAGTGGTGACACATCCACGGCAATCGTGAAGACACCTTGCAAATTCTTAAATGACTTGGTATTTGCCGATGACATTGCCCTACTAGAATCTTCAATCCCCAGAGCACAGGCACAGTTGACTAGAACAGCAGCCGCAGCTGAAGACCTAGGTCTTGACATCAGTGTGCCCCAAACAGACTGTTAACTGTAGCTCAAATCAAACTCTCCAAGTTTATGGCAAGTGCATCAACAATGTTTCCGACTTTAAATACGGTATATTGGTTGTAGGATGGCCTCCAGCTACAAAGATCTTACTAGGCGGAAGGCATTAGCCTGGTCTGCATTCTGGTATTTGGAACATATATGGAGAAGCACAATTATCCATGAAGGTTAGACTGTTCAACACAACATGTGTGACATGACAGTATTGTTGTATGGCTTTGAATCATGGGTGTTAACAAGCGACATGGAAAACAAAATCAACACCTTCGCAACATCATGGTAGAGAGTCATGCTTAACATCAAGCGCATGGACCGTGTCCCTAATTCCAGAATCTACAACAACACAATTACTGAGCCTTTGATAAATCGGGGAAGGCTGCGACAGCTCAAGTTTCTTGGCCATATACTGAGGATGCCTGAGCAGACACCCTGCAGATTGTATGCTCTCTACACTCCTTCACATGGGAGAAGGAAGCGAGGCCGACAGAAAACATCATATTTGTCCTATATCCAAAAACTATTGGGAGATACAAACAGCATGTAACACCCAAAGGCTATAGCTGACTTGGCTCAAAACCAAAGTGATTGGAGAAAATTTGCGATCGCCTGTACAGTTGCAAAGCTGAAGGCTGATGAATATGAAGATTATGACGTATCTTTGCATTTAAGGTGAATTTTGATATGGGTTAATCGGCTTGATTTCGCAAGACCCCATTTCAAAGTGGCGTCTGCTAATTCAGCCAAAATCGCACAGTATTTCTAGTTTGCGTGTGTGGAGGAATGCAAAGAAAAAAGGACAAAGGTCAGTCAACCCATTGACTATTGACATTGCATAATGATCAGATGCTGAGGAAAGTTTTAAAACAAATATTTAATCAAAAACAGCGACTATCTATGGACTAACTAATTTTGTCCCACTTTTTTTTAGACAATTCGAGAGTGGTTGGTTCCCAGAGGAGGTTTTCAGAATATCCCACAATGCATTATTCTGATACACTTAGATATAATAGGCAATAATGGTTTCCTGGACAAGGGGCTCTTAGGAATTTGAGAATTCCATTGAATAGTACTCATTCTTATCTTTCCAGGGATGTGTTTCTTTTCACAATAGCCCAGTGCTTACCCACATTGCTGACACCTCAAAAACGTCAGAAACCTGTACAGAAGTATAGGAGTTGAATTGGATTTGCAGGTATATTGTACAATGTTGCATTGCATCGTGGGATATTGTGAAAACCTCCTCTGGTTGGTTCCAGCGCTAATTTTAAAACACTTAGTATATAGAGGGCGACATTATTTTGTAAAGTACATGATAACATATCTTTTGACCGTCTTGACGTGGTTGGTAAAAAATACACACTTTTCAAATGTAGATTTGTCAAGAATCCGATTGTGTGATTATTTTAGTTAGTGTATACTAGAAAAAAATATGCCCGATAAATGTCCCAAAATTCATTTATTATTTCATAGATTTTGACCAATTTTGAGACAATGAAATTGGTCACCAAATGTATTATATTATACAAGAACACCATTATACCCATTCAATTAATGTTTTGTTTCATCTGGGTACAACCAGCAAAGTCTGGTTGGTTGACTTAAATGCATATTTGTTTTATTTTGCACCCTGTATAATTTTTCACATCCTATATAATTACGCTTGTTAGGTTAAACTAAAATCCTTGGAAAATAAGCTTCCCGGCAATGCATAACTTTGTGAGTATTTGTGTATACATTTGTAGTTGCAATCCGTTGAATGTAACTTGGTGCGGATTTTCAAATGTTTTTATGTGGAACAAAGCAAAGGACCAGTTTATGACTTATGGCTTAGGCCCTAAAACATGAAGTACAAAAGGCACTGATATCAATTCCCATTGCTTTTGTAAGGTCTTATGTCTCACAACCATAACTCGAGTGGACTCAAATCTGGTCAAATGTAACAAAAGAAAAAGCTAGGGTGACCTAGGAATTCCAAACCAACCACAGCTCGGCAACGTCAGCCATTATTGTAAAGTGTCCCTATTAGAAAACTACTGTAAACATATCAGAAACTCTTAAAAGAGTTTCTGTTATTTTGGTTGGAGTCTAATTTGATTCAAGTAACTGACAGGTAACTGAAATGATGACTATTAGTCATAATGAATAAAAGGAGGAAATGCAAGATTGGCAACATTAAATCTTTTGTGCGACAAAGTTTTGTATGTGATCGTTCATTTCAAACAAGCCGTAAATGCAGCAAACTTCATTTTGCGCTACGGGTGAAAAGACTTGTAATTTTCGTGCTTACTTTAAAAATGTCTCTCTTAGCCTTACTTTAACACACAAGAAAGGTTCCACTTCAAAAAAATTATCAGAAATCTGAAATATATCGATATATTTTGAAGACAATCAACACACAATATTGGGCTTACTGTTCTTTGAACGCTTTTATCTCAGTTATAAATTTTACTCCCTGACAACCTCTGAGGTCAATAACTTGACTTCTGGAAATCGGGTGACGTTCATTGAGGTATCATTTTAATCTCATATTATAGTCTTTGCAAATATGTAAAAAAAATGGTGAAAAAGACAAAAGGCTGCATTTAAGGCTGTTCTGGGATGGACGGGCACAGAAAGGCGTGTTGTTTTGAATTAAAAAATAACATTCTCTTTCAAAATATATTCTCAAACTGTCATATGAGTGCAAAAATGTGTTATCCACAATGGCCCCAAATAAGTAAAAATTTATTTTAAATTGCAACAAATTCCTCAAAATGTCTCTCCTAGCCTATAGGTCAGTTTCTTTTGAAACTGCTCTTTAGGGGACACTGTCATCCGAAGAAACAATAAAGGTCACTCAAAGAATAATTTCAATAGTCATTTGACACTCTATATTAAACACCTTAAGTTTTCTACAACGTTCATAAAACGTCCACGTACAGTTTGATCCATCGTCTATGATTGGTCAAAAGCAGGGCACGTGAAGTCTTAGGTTGACGATTTACGTGAATGATGTTAAATGACAGCTATTGCAGATACGACTTTCTTGCATTCACATGGCGAAATGCTGCATCGATATTGCCGCTTCTGTAATGATGTATGTTCTTACATTGCAATGATGCATATTTTTCTTATGTGCATAAACATTACCTTTCCAATGTTTTAACAAAAATACATTTGATGTGCTTTATAAAATATAGGGGATTCACAAATGCAGTTGTAATGATATTACCGATTACATAAATATGTATGTTCACCACATTGTAAATGATTGGTACATTGAAATAACAATAACATGTAATGTTCATGATATCCTAAGGGCGAGCTTTTCAATAAGTATAAGAATAATAAAAATGATATGATATATGATTGTATGTTGCAGATATTAAAAATGTCATTGACGCAATAATTTAATATGCTATATTGTGTTTTCGAAAATGTAAAATATATATGTATTATATTCATAAAACGTGTTTTCTTTTTAAAATATTCAAGAAATAGAAAAATGAATACATGAATGAGGATGGTAAAATCGTGTTTAGGATGTTATTAAGATTGAGGAACTTCAACTAACATACAGCTTGTCCCAATATTAATACAACGAGCAAATAAAAAATATTTAAAAATAGTTGCCAAAAGTAGAGTAACTACTCTACAACATGCTTTTTGTCCCGTTTTATTTTACCATTCCAGTCCGAAGATATGGAGAATTTAAAAAAGCCCTTTAAATCAACTTTGGTCCGATTTGTAAGTTTAGACTTCCAGATAAAGAAATGCAAATTTGAAATGAAAAGAATTCTGCAAGCAACTGGAGCAGAATCAATCCAAACCAATCTTACTTGACCTGTACCTAACATTAAGTGATATTTTAAGTTCAGTTTTAACTTAAATAGGTCAAAATGTTCAATTAAAGTACGGATCTTCCTGATACTCTCATAGTCCTTTACTCTGTTACTTCTGGTGCAAAAATCGGGTAGTTTAGGATACAATTTCAACCAAAAGAGTCGAAACAAGGGATTATAATGAAAGATGTCAACCAATAATAAGTCTTTAACCGAAACCACGGAAGAAAACTGAAGACAAAGGAGTTTAAGACCTAATGATTCATCTGGCCCGAAAAGGGGACGCAACAGGTTGACTAAACCAGACGCAACAATCTGCTTAATATCGTTAGATCATCATTAAATTGAGTCTTTATGTCATGAAATGGGTTCAAGGGATGCTTCTCCTAATCATGTGATGTTTTTAGCAATTTCCATTCAACGTGTGCCCAATGACGTCACCAGAGGTAAAACTTTACAGATTAACAAATCAGACCATCAAAATTTTTCTGGCCTTTACAAAATGTGCAATAACTTTTGATTCAGAGATCCAAATTAAACAAATCAAAAATCCTGTCAAAGCCAATGGTCTAATAATTTTATTGTAACGTTTGCTCACCATTGGGCTCTGTTCTCTCAAAATAAAAGTTCAAAGTTCGTTGCGATTTTTGTTGGACACCCTGTAGAAAAGAAAAAAACAATGCCATGCAGTGGTGTCATAAGTGCTTCCGTATAAACGTATGGCATCGTGCTTTTTGTTTATCGTATGTTATTGGCAGTTTCTTTATTTCTCTTTTAAAAATAACTGATGTTTTTTTACAATTATTAAGATAATAAAGTACTGCCATATTATCATGCAATATAGGAAATTTAAACTATAATATCATTGTTGAAAAAATATTGAAGTAAAATAAAATACCACGTTAGATACAACCTCCATTGTTCAGATGTTATATTTTACAACATTGGACTTAAAGAAAGATGGTGTAAATAATAATACTAAAAAACAGTGTAGTAGGAATGGAAGTCCACCTTTCTTATTGTCCGGGTTGTACAGTAAAGTATAGGCTAACAACTCTCACGCAATATTATTTTCACGCTTTATTCCGTTATGGTCTATGGAAGGCGGACTACCATAATTTACAGGGGGACTACAATAACTTTCACACCGGTTTAAGTAGGAATATTGATTGCTAATAATATAAATAGCCTTTTATTGACATAGTCTAGGAAATTCTTCAGCTTATTGATAAAGCTGACAACAATAAAATCTAAAGTAGTCTTGGTATTTTTGAATATGTTTTATATTAAAAAATAATTTCATATAAGAATGCATCTTACGTTGCGATGTATTAAGAAACCGAGGTCCATCTTTAAATTAAAGGTAGGTAGTAAACTAGAGGTAGGTAGGTAGGTAGGTAGGTACGCAGGTAGGTAGGTAGGCAGGTAGGTTCCTTGATGGCAGGCCCGTAGCCAGGATTTTTTCAAGGGGGGTGCGGATTTTCAAAAAGTGGATCTTTTGGAGGAAAAATATTCGTTTTGGTCGACCCCAAAATAATTTTAGTCGTTTTTTAGCAGTTTTTCAGGCGTTTTGTGTGGTATTTTATTAAAATATTTGTTTCCATAATTCAATTTCACCTTTTATATCAAAAATGCTAATTTTAGATCAAAATATATCAATTTTAGCTCATACTTAAGATTTCATTATTGATGGCGGTATTCATTTGTGAAATTAATCAGATGCATATTGCATAAATTAAATATTTAGTGTGTGAATTTAACATGAATAAGATTTGATTTTGTCTCCTTTACCATAGCCATTTAGCAAATGTCAAAACTAAGGTTCGTAAATTCTTAAAACCTGGAAAATTGATTTATAGAAATAGAGCCACCAATAATGTGCCTGTGGTTATAAATAGCTATACGTTAATCGTGATCAAACAGCGGTGGCAGGTGGA
>JXSR01S013341.1:29926-42443 GCA_000969725.1 Ophiothrix spiculata
GCTCTATATACCACTTATGGTTTTTATGAATTGATGAACAAGGGGAGCTTGCCAGAACCCAAACCTCTCATACATGGAGTGAACCTATTGGATTGTCTTTTGTCATGCAATATCACTACATAATGTCAACATAACAAAATCAGTTTTTGAGTGATTCAAACGCCCACAATAACTTAAAAGTGCAGGAACAAAACTGTGTGTAGTTTGCCAAACATACTGGTGTGCACATGGTGTTCAAATCTCCCATCATGCGGGCTACGTGGAATCGAGAAAAATGGATAACATCCATCTGTTATGTATGCATAAACTGAAATTCAGATTCAATTTTCAAAATCAATACATATTGAATCAATTTAGAAGAATTTTTTTTAATACGAGTGTTCAATTTCTACAATATATAATCATTTTCTTCAGAAGTTTTTTCAGTTTCAGTTCATTCTTAATCACAATTTCCTAATTCTGCATAAGCTAAGCTAAAGTCCTTTTAATTAAGTAACAGGTTGATTGTATTTCCATTGAATTGGCCATTTACCAATTGCGACTTGCAGCTGGCATGGGCTTGTGTTTGCATTTTAACACATAAAGATTACCAGGTTATGAAATATTCAGCTGCTGAGTGTAAGGCCAAAACAAATATTGTGTTTCCCTCGAGTGGAATTTCTGAAAAATTAAGTTGGTCGGTCAGAATTTTTTTTAAACACCCAAAGTACCAAATGTGGGTGCATTTTTGACTATTTTCAAAATATTTTCTCAAAAAACACCCAATCTGAGAAAAATTGGGTGCTTTCCCGACCCAAATTTCTGAATAGGGTCGGTTGCTGAGGGCAACACAATTTTTTTGGGCCTAAACATAGTCCAGATATCAAAGAGTGGGTGTTCAGTTCATAAATTAAAGAAAACAAATGGGTATTGTGAGTTGTACATATTTTTATAAAACACTTTGTATGTATATTTTCAGGAGACAGAGATTTAAGTGGTAAAGTAATCCTTATTACATATAAAACTGTATATGAAACAAAGGACAACACAATTTGTACATTGAAGGTTGAGAGCCAGAAGGCTGTATCTACAGGAAGAAAAAAAGGCAAAAGGCCGTATTTGCATGTGCAACGAAGGTGCAAATACGGCCTTGTGGCTCTTTTATTCTTCCTGCAAATACGGCCTTGTGGCTCTTTTATTCTTCCTGCAAATACGGCCTTGTGGCTCTTTTATTCTTCCTGCAGATACGGCTTTCTGGCTCTCAACCCTTGACATAAATGGAACCAGTAATGATACTGGATGTATAAATTTGTATTTTACTTGCATGTTGGAAAGCAATACTGAATATGAAATCTTTCCAAGTTACTTTTTTACGAAATTAGTAATTAGCAAAGTCAAAACAAAACTTTGGTCCAATTTGGCAAGAATGTCATAAGAATGCCATTGTTATGATAATTAATATTGGCATTATTAGGAAATTCAGCTCTTGTTTCAGTTTTGGCAGGTCTGCAATTCACACTTAGCCTTTGTTTGATTGCTTCAAATTTGTGTGGACATACTGGGATAGGTAAAACTATATAATGTCTGGATTCAATACTGTTTATCTAAACTAAAATGCAACTGTTATCTGAACTAAAATGTAAATAATGTGTTGTGTTTACTACAAGTTAATTCATTGAAATCAAGCGTGTTAATCATGTACCATGATTAATTTGGCATAATTACACATACATTTTTTGATTAACGGTAATGTGTCATATGGTGGGACACCCTGGCGTTACATTGTGAAAATGTAGCAAATTTCCCAATATTTGTATTTGTTGATGTAGCATGAAAACTACATGCAACACCATAGGCAAACTATATATATTCTGAAAGCTTATGGTCTAAAGATTCAATATTTGTACTTTTTACGTCGATGTACAGGGTGTGTAAGAAAAAATATAGGGTGTAAAACAAAAAAATATATATTTTTTATTTTTTTATTACCTGATCAAAAATCTTGAGGGAAAGAGGTATTTGCTGTATCATTGCATATTAATATAGAAAAAACCCTAAACTTTCAAACCATATATAATTTGACTCAGTCAAGTTATCAAACTAATAACATACAGGGTGATCAAAAATTGACACTTTTCAAGTAAAAAATAATATTTTTTGAAATTTTGTTCAAACATATTGTTTTCCTATTTACCTCTACTATTAAACTAATGCTATTTTTGGATTCCTTGAAGAAAATACTTTCTAAAAATGTATACTTTCATTGGGGTAGGGTGCATACTCTTCAAGTTATAAAATGTTAATTGCGCAGAGGTACAATTTCTTGAAATTTTGAGTATGAAATGCTTGTGCCACCATGTGGCCAAATGGGGTTAATTAGTCATTTTATTAATTAATTAGTAACTAAATAACAGTTATTAAATATTTCATGGAAAAAGGACAAGTTTGGTCATTAAACTAGATTTAAATTGTAATGATTGATATGCATTTTAGTTGGTCAAGAGGCAATATGCTAGTGTCGTTTAAAAATAAATGATATTATTTTCTCGCTGGTGACTGCTAATTAAATCAAAGATAATTAGTTATTAAATATAGTTAATTTTACTTTAAGGTGTTGATATTTGCACTTTGATATGTAGTCAAGATGTGCAAGAAAAATGGTGTGCATTGTTCTTGTACTTTGCATTTTATAGCATTTTTAAAAATAATGAGCATGTCAAAAACCCACATTCTCATTGAAATAACATAGGTTGCTGTACCGCGGCTCCTGTACCGCGGCTCCTCCACCACTGACTTTGTTTACGTTTTGTTTACGTAAAACGAAAACGCAAAGACTTACAGAAAAACTTAATACATTTTTTAAAAGAAGAAAAATCAAGCTTTAAAACAAGCCTAAATTTATATCAATTGACCAATTATTTATCTTGTGGCACTTTGCTAAACTTAAAAAAACTTGGCACAATGTAACGTCCTCCCAAATTTGGGTGTCCCACCATACAACACATGACCTAACAGAACTGAACTTTGTGCTCCAAAAATGGACAAAATTAAAAGTTAAATGCACAGGTCATGGCATTTATTACACATTCAGTATTGGAATATTATTTTTGTAAACATTTTGCTGCATTTCTGCTAAATTGGAAACTGTTTTGAGTACATGATACTCCCTACATATTTGAAGGTATCAATTTTAGCCAAGCATAATAAATGTTACAGTTGGCCTTAAATACACTTGGCCAAAGCTATCCTTTGATATGCTGAATTATTTTTGACTTGATGTTTGTAACAGTGTGTTATTCTGTTCTTTCAGTCTTATATATAAAAGTTAAGGGCTATATAAGGCACAAAATATAAACTGTTTCCCCCATTTCCTTTTGAAAGCCCAACCAGATATTTGAACTTTTCAGAATAACGAAATATTAATTTCATTGCCAAATTAGGTTAAGGTAGCTCTAACGGCTACGGTGTCCTGCACAGAATTTGTTCAAAATTTCACAGAATGTGGAGAATGATGAAAAAAACTTGTATTCCAAATTTAGATTTTTTCCGTCAAAGCGTTTTCGAGTTACGCCATTTTTTATTTTCCAATTTCCCATAGACTTTGTACATGGCATATTTGGCCACCATGAAAATTTTACAAAATTTGTCAAATTTCTGAAAAAAATACTATTTACAAAAGATTTTTTTTCTCTGGCAGTGGTTCATAAATGAAACTAATTTTCTTTTCCTTGTATTGCAAACTGATCACAGATTGTCATAAATTTTGATTTAAAGAAATTTCTTTCATCGTTTATGTACGGGAGACTTCTAATGATTCTACTTCCCGAATTTTATTGCGTTAATTTCTAGAAACACTGAATAGCCAGATTTCTCAGAATTTTCATTCATACTTCCCATGCTTCAATTTTAACAAACAAGGTGTCAAATGAAAGCTTATCAAATTTGCAACAATCTCTCGTTGGCTTTTAAAATTAAAGTGTTTCTAGAAAATTTTATAGGTGTTTGAAAATATGTCTAAATTTAGGAGCTAAAAAATCAGTTTTCTTGATAATAAAACACTTTATGGCTAAAAGCCCACGAGAGAATTTAGCTTTTGTGATCCTTCACCAGCCCCTAAAATTTGAATGTCATAGCACATTCCCTCTTGACATGAAAATTCAAAAACTCTTGATTTTTAGGGAATTTTCAAAAAATAAAGAAAAACATAAGAAATTGGCCGAATATTATAAAACTTATTAAATGTTACCATTGAAGGGTTTTCTTTAAAGGGAATTAGGTTTTAATTCACATTCCCCAAAACTATTCACTTTATAGCTAATTTTCTGACATGTGTAAATAGCCGTTCAAGCTACCTTAAACATGTTTTGGTCCTCTTTCAGCAAATCTTGAAATTTTTTAATATAAAAACTCAAACATTTGACATTTTGTTTATAGATTATAAAAAGTAATATAATCAAAAACTTTCCCAAAAGAAAGCAAATTTCATCAGTGAATTCGGAATGCTCCAGTATTATATACTTAACCAAATCTTGACTGTGAGTTTGTAATCCAGCCATTTGTTTCTTTCGCCGTGAATTGGTTCTTTTATTGATGCATGTGGTTGATTTTTCTCTTAATGCTGTATGAATTGCCCTTTTAAAAATGCTGCATTGTTTACCAAAAAAATATAATGTTGAACTGAAATTTCACACTGGGTATGTAGTATATATGTAATGCAAATATCAGGTTCTGTCTGTAAACTTTACTCCAGCACCACAAGCTCCTTATTTTGTTTGTATTTACTTCTATGTGCACTGACTGGAAAATTTGTTTTGCACAAATCAAATGTTCGTGTTTAGTTCATCTGGTATCATTAGGCCAAAAAAAATGTTTGGTTGCCCTCCACCGACTGACCCTATTTTACAGCCCGATTAATCAGGTTTTTTTTTCTCAAAAAGATAAAAAACTTACCGAAAACTACAAAGAAAAAATGTTTTATTTATGCCTATTTCAATATTCAACCCTCAAAATGTTTAGGATGTCCCAAATCACTACAAGAAGTATTTGATTGTTTTGATTTGGATGTCGCGGGGAAGTTGTGAAGGCTGGAGCGGCCAATTGACCTAGCAGTACGTGGAAGAGTATTGAAAAAAATTTAAAAAAAATAACAAAAAAACGACCGACCGACACTCTTTGAAAAAAGCTGTGGAGGGCAACCAAACAATTTTTTTTGGCCTTACTGTGTGGTTATCAGACTTGTGGTGGTGTTGCCAAAGTCAAATTAATCAAGGTTCACAAATCTCTACTTCAACATCAGGGTTTCATATCGGCTAACTATATGCAGGGTGTGCTGATGACTCTAAATAGGCAAGTCAAGTCTTTGCATCTAAACATTTGAGTTTTCAGTTGAGTCAAGTAAAGTGGGCAGTGCTTTTCGAATGGGATCGATTGTGTTATCCAGAGTGCTCGAGTAATTTTGAGTTGAGTCTAGAGTCTCAATTTGTTGAGTCATTCAGTACAAAGGTCACAAAACTGATATGATTTTTGTGTAAATGTTGTGATAAGGTGATGATACAGGACTGTCATTTATTTTAATTTTATAAAAATGTGTTTGTGCAGGGACATATTGTTATGTAAGCAACATGGAGAATCCTAATTAGTGCCAAATATATGTGATGGCTCACCCCGAAAGGGGGAACTTTCTAGATGATATCAATTTTGGTTTTATCATTTCATCTATTAGAACATTTTATAAGCTTTAAAATGACACCTTGTTGAAATTGATCAAGGTGATCAAATTTTACAACAGAAAATCTGCTGGTAATTCTTATTTTCTTTATTTTTTGCTGCCTTTTTTCATTAGTTTCTCGAAAAGTGTTCTGTTGCAAAGTCCCCCTTTTTAGGATGAGTCATCACTTATTTAGTGACGTTTGTGTGGTTACAGTTTTCCAATAGAGGTCGTCTAGGTTTACCCAACTCATGCTGCCAGTGAGAAAAGTTGGCTCTAAAGATTGGCCTAAAGTAGGTTATGTAAAAAAAGAAAATTGAATTGAAGGATACATCCACATAAAAGAAATTCTGCATAATTGTAATGCGAATTAGCAATCATTTTTCTTTGCAAAACACATTCTATAAGATTATTTGTTAATCATGTTGATTTTGTAATAGTGCAATAATTATGTTATTATTTTTATATACAATAAATGAAGGCATCTCAAAATCATATCATACGGCAAAAAAAATATGTGTTTGTTTGCCCTCTGCGACTGATCCTAAAATGCCAAAAATTTGGGTCAGGATTTTAGGGTTTTTTTTTTCTTCAAACTTGTAAAATATGAAAAACTCAATATTTTTGATGGAAAACGTTAAATTTAGCAATATAAAGTCACATTTAGTAGTATAAAATGCACATTTCCTCCAAATAATGACCCACAATCTTTGATTAAGCCCTGATCTTGTGTTGCCTTCATTCTATGTAGGAATAAATAATATCTCTGTAGTATTAGAGTGACAGCAAGTTATTCATGGTTGGGAGTCCTGTACTGCGTTGTGAATGTCACGGTACTGAGACTTGCAGTGCTGCACGCAGTGGAGCGCTTCGTATTTTTATTTATTATACTGTATAAGTGGTATTTTTCGCACTACATTTATTTTTGCGCTTTTCGCGCAAAATTAGTTTAGCGCGAAAATAAATGCACCACGAAAATTACTTTGTATTTGTTACAAAGGAAGTTATATACTTGGCCAATGTTCATGTGCGCGAAAATAAAAACACACAAATTGGTCCAAAATCGGCTATGCGCGAAAATTACTGAGCGCGAAAATATTGGCGTTTACAGTGTTCACATCATGCCACTTTGACCAAAATAAGGAGCTTTTCTGTCTATCATTATGACAAAATTTTCACAAGATAAAGATAGAAAGATTGTTGATTTGAAAAGAAATGATGCATTGTAATACCTGGTCACATAACCTTGCGGTGAGATAACTATCATGTGTTTACGGTGTTATACCGAGTAGAATTTAGCAGACACCAACAGGACACCAGCCGGTGTCTGTGCGGAGACTCAGTGGTGTCCGTGAGCCGTAGAGACACCGGAAGCATGCCGCAAGAAATTAATTCTGAGATCTTGCAGTTATACGATGTCTTCAATTATGGTCCAAAAACAACTGGCAGCCGACCAGTGACCAACCAGGCATCGCAAGCATTCACTGGTGTCATACCGATGTCATACCGGTGTTGCGGTTTCCTGCTGATTACCAGACACCGGTCAGCTTATGTGACCATAGTATGAGGCTGCAACAACCAAACAGAAACTGTATAAACTTGCAAACCAGAGACATTATTTATTTCTACGAATACAAAATAATTGATTTTATTTTAGATTTACTGCATGTTTTTAGAGGTGAATTTGTATAGATGTTTAGTTACAATTAAGTCTGATATACATTGCATATGTATACAAGTTATCCCATATTATTGTATAATGATTACATATCACTTATTCAGGAATATATTTTATAGTAGCGCAACTAGCTCGTATGTCTGGGCTTTATTTCACAACCACATGGTTGTGTGTTGTGATCAATATGTAGATAGAGAGGGAGACATAAGACTGATTGCACTCACAAATGCAGTGGCAGCACCAGAAATTGTATTCCAAAATAATGGTATTTGTGTCCCACCAAAATAAGTGAGTATAGCAATTTTGTTGCGCATCGAGACAAATCTTGCAAAAACTTTATGGGAATTGTATGTAAATTTATGTAAAGTTGAATGTGTCATTAGAACAAGTTGTGATGCATCATCAGCAAAAATCTGAAACATCACCATTATGATCCGATGCTGGAATCAAAATGGCTTCCAGTCTGTTATCTCCTATCTAAATCTATGGATCCATATTAAGTCATTGTTAGCATGAGCCAGTTGTCGTAACGTCTCTATTCTTACCTGTACTATGATTACTCCTAAGACTAGAGAACATATCTTTGTATTTTGTGTATTAATGTTTGTATTTTATTTTAAGTGCAACTACACATAAACCAGTAAGGATTTTGTATGTTGCCATATACAAACATTGCGTTAAAGAGCTCTGATTTTTGATCTGAGTTACTTTATATTCTGTATGAACAAAAACTGTGATTAATCAACGAAAATCATTCTCAACAAAAACTGTGATTAATCAAAGAAAATCATTCACAAATAGGTTGCCTAATAATTAGGTTGCTTTCAACTTTCATATATCAAAAACAAATTGTATTTGTTTGCTTTTATGTGTTTCTCTGAAAATGTGCTTTTATGTGTTACTCTGAAAATGTTGTTATTCTTAAAAATTGGTAGGGGCTAGGTACACATTGTTATATTTGTAAACAATTTTATTCAGAATTTCCAATGGTGTAAAATTTTCATTAAAATGAACTTTTCCATTCTAAACTTTGCAAATTATGCAAAATGTCTAAAGATAAACCTTTTTCACCCACTTTAAATTTTCAAGTATTTACTGATGTTTAGTATTTTCAATAATAGTTTTCTATTGATTTCTATCTCTTGGATCATTTTAGGTTAACTGATCTGAGTAAGGGCCTAAACATGTTGGCATTCAAACAACATTTTCTCTACCAAACGTTTGTTCGTCATGTCAAATGACGATTGACTTCAAATAAAATAACTTAAACACCGAGTTGACACCAAATAAAATTTCGCGCAAAATTGCACATGTGTTGAATTGCCATATACATGTTTGTCACCGGTTTATACTTTAAAATAGATCATAAATATTTGATGACGTCAGGACCAAATGTTTTAAAGCGAAAATTTGGTTTGAAGGCCAACTATGGTTTGGCCCTAATCTCTTGATGGTTAATGTTTGACACAATGCTAAAAATTGTATACCGGGCATGTGGAAAATATAGGATGAAAATGTTGTTTTTCAAAAGTCATTTTGTTTCACTGTTCAGCTAGTGTGTTTTATAGATGAGTTGAAATAGGACGTCATGCCCGGCAGTGTGCGCGATCATATCCATTGTTCCTTACCCGGCACTATGCGTGCGCAGAAGGTTTTATTTAGGACACATGCTTTCAAAATTCACACCAAATCAAAAATGCCTATTGAAATGTGCAGCAATCATTTGTTGTTCCCTCATGCATATCTGTGGACTAGCTCCTTATCCTTGTTTATATACAATAGTATCAAACTGTCAACTCATCTATAGGTCCATTTTTTTGAGCATAAGGCCTTAATCACATAGCACAATATGGTGTAGCACTCATATTTTTATAGGGTATAGCGAATGCTGTATACTTGTATACGGTATTGAGGCCTAAGGCTATTGTTAGCAGAGCACAGTAGAGTTAGTAGTTGAGTAATGTGGTTAATATTGTTCTGAGACAGTTCCAGGATTTGATGGTCTTGAAGGTCAAAACATAATAAGATCATGCAATCAACGGACAATTTTTTCGTTTTAAATTTTAATTTTGCTCATTTGTAAACACATCACACCCACATGATTACTGTAAATATGTATATTATCACTGAAGTCAACTGAAGAAATACACATCTTGTGCCTTGAAATTTTAATTAAAACTTGTATAAATTATTCTCAGATTCATATGTACAATGTACATTAGGTAGAATTGCTTTTAGAAATTTCAGAAATCTTGACGATTTGACTTGAATTGGGAATTTACAGATTGGTCTTGTGCTAATAGAGAAAGGACTTGAATGACTTATTTTAAGAATAAAGTACTCAATGAAATTGATTTCGTCAGTTATTGTGTTTTTAATTTAAGAGTGTTACTAGATTTTAAAACATAATCAGATTATCCCTCATGTCATGGAAATAGTAGAATAAGAAGGAAGCATAATTTGTCTTGATTAAATTAAAACTCAATGCATTTTTGCTTGTAACTGAAAATGAAACCAGAAAAAAATAATCATTATTTTGACGGAATTTGGCATTTGGGACTTTTTTGGACTAAAAGAATTATGGCCATGGCGTTCTTCAATCTGACAGCTATCATTAGGATAATGTCCCCAAAACCGCAAACAATAGGAATTGTAGTTTTATTTTGATACATTTTTTTCTTTTTAAAGTCAAAACAATTATACAATCTTGTCATAAAAAAAAAACACTTAAAGTACTTTAATTCTTCATAAAATCTTTTTAAAAAATCCTGATCATTTCGTTGCAGTTTTCAGTATAAAATTCTACATTTTCTCAGGTTTTAGATCACTCAAATTTCGTATCAAAATCAGTAATTCACCAAGTTTGTCGATCGCAGCATTGTGACTGTACAAAAAGAAACAAATATTCAGGGACTTCCATTTGAAATTTGCAGGGGCTCTATCAAGGCTCTGCTGAAGTTTTGGGAGCAATTAGGAGAGCTGTCTGGAAATCTTAGATGTCAATACCATCATGCATATAAAGCAGTCAAGGGAGGCTCAACAGAGCTCATTCCCCTCAAACGGAAGTCCCTGATATTGATAGTTTCAAGTGTTTTTACTATTCATGATTGAATAAACAAGTTAAGTTGCTGTGGCCGATTTTGGTTGTTCCTTCGTATTCTACCATTTCCATGCTCATGTTAAGAGTATTTCAGAGCCTCCCCTTCCTATGTCACTTTGTTGCAGGTCCAGGGTTGTGAAATTCGGGTGATATAGAGCTTAAAACTGACAAAATGTCCTGAGTAATTTCTGCAGCAAGTCCTAGCTAACGTGACAAGAGTGCATAACTTAAGGCATAGTAACTGACTATTCAAAGTGGAGCAGGTGCTTGTGTCCAAGCCTGCCTCTGCTACTTCAGGTTGAGTGTGCCCTTACCAAATTCAGGGTTGTTTTGATCTCCGTGCTGGGGATTTGTTCCTCTTCTTCTCGCTCTTGGAATACATCATACCATTGAACATATGCGGGTGGGATGCAATTAAAATCAGAGCAAAAATATAACTGTACACCATATTGACTCATTTTCATGAGTGTTATTCCCATAAGGTTTTGAAGCAATTGTATTAGCATTTTGGACACCAAAGTCATTGCAACCTTTTTTTTTGTATTTCTCCCCTATCAGAAACTGAAAACCGTACAATTTAATACCCTAGCTATGTGAGACTTGCAATGTACCTGGTCGATATACCAGTGGCACAAAAATAATAAAGACTGTTCACTCTGCAGCAATAATAAATCCAATGCACACATATTATTTATGAGCACAATTTTGAATTTGGGTTCAAAATGGTCATTGGATAGTTAAAAAAATAGGGGGATTGAGTGTAAAAGCAAGTTTTTAGGTGTCACCGTGTGCAAGCAAGGTGATCTACCTTGATCAAGGCTTGTCCTTATACCAATACTGAAATCCCTCTGGACTTGTGTATTTAAAAAAAATATCATATTGAACTTTTAATGTAGGCTAGCTCTAATGGATTTCACAATTTAGCAAAACAGGTGATAGATAAATCTCCAGTAACAGGCGGCTACAGGCACCTTGGAACCAATGCCATGATGCTCCCTGCGTGCTTCGATCTTCACCAGGGTGATCACAATAAGCCTTTCTTTTACGAAAAATCATCCCCCAAACACATACCTCCTGAGATTCTAAAAATGATTTTGGACTTGAGAATAGGGCCCAGAATATTGGGGGTTTGTTATTGTTATTAAAGGCTAGTTATCATGAATCAATCAATGTCGGAATTCCCACCTCTTCATGCAGGCGTAAATGTCCAAGTTCACAGCAAGTTGTATCTATTTCTTTCAATATGCTCAAGTGACTCCAAACAAATCCCAATTAATACAACACATACCAGGATTGAGTACCCCGGGTTGCGCAATAAATCCTAGTCTAAAACGGCGATGGATCCAGGAGTCCCTAGGGTCACCTGCCTACTAATAATGGGTGGCCAAATGTATTATTAGCAGTAGTTATACTACTGCACTTTTTTGTCCTCCGTTTCCCCATTGTTTTTATTTCTTTTTTCTTTATTTCATATTTTTTTCGCTATAGACCCCTGGGTGCGCGTGCCCCTTCAGCTAAAAACGCCTATTTTTTGCCAAAATAATGGTGAAATGCACACGAATCGCGCAAAATTTGTACATTTTAGGGGACTGGCATTTTCTTCAGAAGGGGGTGGGTCCCAAATATACTGGGGGGGGGGTCATAGATTTTTTGACAATGAAAATAGGGGGGGTCATAAAATTATTTCATCGAAAGTAGGGGGGGTCACAAAAAATACTAATATTTTGTGGTTGAGTATACATGAAATCATACAATCATTTTGTGTCCTATTTTCAAAAATTTTCCGAAGCTGAGGGGGTACATCCCCCTCAGACTCCCCCTGCATCAAATTTCAGAAAAATCAAAAGCTGCCCTGTTCATATTCTATGAGGCAAACTAGTCAAACTACACGAGAGTTTGGAATGTACATTGATGTACATTTAGTGGCGTAGCTAGAGGGGGTCGGGGCCCCAAGGATGTGCATGATAGTAGGCCCTACATCCCAGGATTATCAACATGGATGCCAGGCATGGGTGTACATTTCAAGCTCTCATGTAGTTTGCCTTGGCAATGT
>JXSR01S013343.1:3210-17975 GCA_000969725.1 Ophiothrix spiculata
ATTTTGTATAAATAATATAATTTTTTGTTTTAAACATGGTACGTTCAAATGTTTTAAAAATAAACTGCCGCCCAAACAACGCAAAAAAATGAGCATTAGTATGCTTTGGTGCATAAATGGAATTTTATAAAACATCACTGAAGTCAATAAATATTCAAAATGATTAATGCAGAATGATTTTAGATGATGAAACAGAAAACATCTTGTCCTTTAATAGGTTTTAACAGGTTTCAAATCCAAAAAAGTGCACATATTGAGGTTTAAATAGCCAAAGAGGTATTTTTCTACACACCAAAATGGATTTCAAAAACGCATTAGAGCAGCATTAACGATATCAAATATCCCAAGTAATCCATATAAAATAAGGAATCATGTGTCCCTAAATTATTTCCCACGAAATTTGAAAATCCAAAATAGCCACCAAAATTAGGTTAAAAATGGTAGGAAAAAAGAATCCTTTTATACGAAAAAAACTGGTTACAGTGACATTAAATTCACATTAAAACGGAAATTAAAATGTTCTGTTTTCAAAGTAATGACTGAATATTGCTTTAGCATGTTTAGGGACTACAAAAGAGACAAATTGACCAAGGTATGTAATTCACATGTATTAATAGGGCCGCCAAAATTATATTTCCTAAAGTATGCACAGCTGTTGGGGTATTTTGGCGGGCGAATTGGGTCTCCTTTTCGATGATATTTTTAATTCATAACATGTGAAAGAAATTATTTGGTTACAAATGTTTTTGTTGATGTACAAGAACCATTTTTTATTAAATATTTTTAATATCAAATGTTTTTAATGCTATTTTGAATATGCTGGGCCTCATTGGTATGCCCATTTGATTTTTTGAAACAAGTTAACAAAAATATTGTGACGGGATGCTTATGTTGTAACCAACAAAGCCATTTTCATTGATTATTTCAAAACTCAATGCATTTAATGCTGTTTTGAAGTTGCTGTAACATGTTTTTGTGCAAAACGCACGGTGTTAGTACTGACGTTTTAAGTCGTACATATGTATTTTGACCTAATGTTTAGAGAGTTACATTATATACTTCATTAGCTTTAATTTGATATTAAACATGATTTATTTACAACTCAAATAGCTGTCACACTTAACATGGCATGTAAAAAAGGGGGTACAGTTTTGACGCCAATATTTATTGCTCAAGCGTGTATTTTTGGCATCTTCAGGTTCTTAAAGTACACACTCTAAACTATAAATTTCATCCAAAAAATTGCATATATACCCAACTTGAGACTTATGCTATAATTTTGATGAAATCTATCTGACTATTTGTGATATTTGCTATGGAATTCACTAATTGCACGGTTGGTCATTTGCGGGAAGTGTCTTGATTTGACAGTCAATACGTCGATCCTGGCCTAGGGTTTCCCAACTGAAATTTAATCCCACAATGCACTGATAGAGCATAACAATTTTGGGCCAAAAATATGATTTTTTTTAAACCTTTTTTGGACCTTAGGGCCAAAATTTCACATTTTATGCCAAAAATGACCTGACCATCATGCTCAGTATGTAAATCCACTTCGGGAAATGTTTACTTTTATTGGATTTATTTATTTATCCGTTGCTGAGTTACAGTGCAAAAACTGTTTCTGAAAACGAAGGGTTGACAGAGCCCTTATTTTTAATAACATTGTCTTTGTAAATATATATTTTAAAAAGTGAAAATGACAAGAAACTGCATTTACGACTGGTTTGGGATGGACGGGCTCAAATGAGAATTCCATGCTGATGACCGATATTTATACCTTGCTTACCTGAAATGTGAAAATTCAATTTGTCCTTCATACACTTTACGTAATCTTATTCCTTCATCCAGTTATCGTTATCAGTGGTGATACACTTCAGATTCAAAACTATTCAAAGAAAATTCATGATGTTTTTCAGAATTGTCGAATCATTTGTCTGCTTATCCAAACCTACAATGTGTAAATACGACAATTTAATGTGTCTGAATTCATGGAAGCGTGGTCCTATAGATTTTTGTACCAGGACATAATTGGTTCGTGGCAGAATCGACTGGCATTCTATTGGAATATCAAATAAAACTGTCACGTAATTTTCTATGTGTTTCTCCCATTTTAAGAAAAAACATTTAATTCCAAATTATGCTTCGTGGACTTTTTCACAAGTTCTCATCAGTGAATGAATAATATGTTCTGGTTTTGTAAATTTCTCTATCAAGGGAAAATTCTCTATCAAGGGAAAATACAATGTGTTATATATTTATTCTCCAGCCTCCAGGTCGGTATAGTATTATATAGGGTAGGAACTGGTTTGGCGTAAACCAGGAAGCAAACTACACTGGCGGTCAAAAGTGTTTGCGCACGCTTAGATACGGGCAAAAAACCTAATTATTATATCAAACGACCAAGACTTTTAAAAATTCATATTTTTTATAGTTGCCATACTAGTATGTTTCCAATATAAATAATCCATGTTTCCTCTAATATTCGATCTTCCACAACCATAAAAAGTGCCGATTTCCTGGATCGTATATAAATACACCACACGCACTTTTTGATATTTACGTAAGTAGTTTATTATGCAATGCTCGTTATCACAGTGTAACCGTAGAACGTTTTCAGGTTATAAATTTCCAACAACTGTGCAGTTATGTATTTAAACTCCGTTTTTGAATACTCAGAAGAACAGTACATAGTACACCATATTATCAAATGCGGTGAATGCAATTTAAAGCTTAAAAAATGACGCAAATGATGAACGATTCTCGAGATATGGCTGGTATAAAGGTTTTGTGCCCAAATACTTTGGACCGCCAGTGTAAACGAGAGCAGAGTCTAAGGAGGAGATGGTTGTTGAGTCCTTTAGATCTATGGAAAATATAAAATTAAAAAGCGCCATTCACTTCACTTCACTAGCAAATTGTTGAAAAATACAAAACTTTAAAATGTTGTCACATCAAAACCTGGATTCTTATATACAATAATAATTTTTTCACACTTATAAATGAAAGATAGATACATTGAAAATATCAAGTTTTTAAAGGGGATGCATTGAATCATTTCTATGGTAGATTAAATTCCTCATTAATAATGTTGCATTTTTCTGACCTATTAATGACTGTAATTAACTATATAATTAATGATTAATATTGGCACAAAAAGGGGTGGTGTTTGTTGAAAACAATTTCAAATATCATGTTCGTAATGATGTGGTTGAAATGAATCATCCAGCTATTGTTGAAAGTATGTTTATTATAGAGACTGAAAGGACACAATCAAACAAAATATTGTTGTGGTGAGATGTATTGACCTCTTGATCAAGATTTCAGTAAATTATAATGATTTTATAGATAAATTGCTCACTGATGCATCAAAAAATCAGAAAATCTGATGGGAGATCTAAACGTCAATTTATTGAATGAAAGATATTCATGATCCAATAAAATAATAAGTTCTTGAGTGTTTTGTTTCATTCACCTTCTCAAGTTCTATGTTTCCAACAATCACAAGGCCTGCAAGAATCACATCTAAGTCATTCACTATAATACAAAAAAATAATTCTGGATTATTATTTGTTCCGATTTAAGCGATCACTTGACGTTTTTTCTTATCACCGATTTTCATGTCCAAAAACAAATTAAGACTGCTGATGAAGCTGAGATGCGACAACTAACGAATGAAAATTTGGAAAAATGTATAGATGAATTAAAACAAATTGAATGGGATAACGTATGTAATTCTAATTATGTAAATGAAATCTTTTCAATGTTCATAAACAAATTCAATGGCATTCAGAATAAATGTATTCCAAAGACAAAGAAACGTGTCTCATCCAATAAAACAAAACCAACTTCACCTTGGATTTCTCATGAAATTTTGAAATGCATCAGGCGGAAAAATCTGTTATACAAAAAAAAAAAAACTACACAAGTGAATAATGATAAGTACGAAAAATATTGGAAAAAGATCAACCCTGTTTTACGTTTGCCAAAGAAAAATTACTATTCAGAACTTCTAAGCAAAGAAATTGGTAACATGAAAAATACTTGGAAAATTTTAAACTCAATTATTCGTTCAAAGAAAGGTAATTATTCTGGCAAATTTAAAAAAGATAACTCAACATTTACTTGTCCAATTCAAATAGCTTATAAATGCAATAAATATTTTGCTAACATAGGCCCGACTCTGGCATCGTCAATTAAAAACATGGGTAATGATTATTCTTATTTCTTACGAAATCATAACAGTGCTATATGTTTTTAAACCAACAAATGAAGATGAGATTCTCAAAATAATAAGTAAACTTGGGACTGGTGGAAGTGCTGGTCTGATGAAATCAAATCGGATGTCAATAAAAAAATTGGGAAAGAAATTATCATTAATATTCAACGAATCTTTGATCACTGGAATTGTACCCGATGACTTGAAAGTTGCTAAAGTTGTACCAAAAGTTAAAAAGATAGCCCTGAATCATTTGGCAATTATAGACCAGTTTCAGTATTATCTTACCTTTCAAAAATCCTTGAACGAATTGTTTATAATTGTATATATACTGAGATGGTCAAAACAGACTTTCAGCACTAGGTGAATATTCACATACCTTGAATTTTCGACCTGTAACACATGTCCTCATCAGAAGAAATCCTGCGATGTTGTGAGGATTCTTGTAATGTCTCATAAAGGACATGTGTTACATGTCGAAAATTCTTTTTTATTCTCATAAAGATATTTCGGTTTGTGTGAAACTGTTTGCGCAACTTCAAGAATCCTCACAACATCTCAGGATTTCTTCTAATGAGGACATGTGTTACATGTCGAAAATTCAAGGTATGTGAATTTTCATCTTGTGCTGAAAGTCTGTTTTAACCATCTCAGTATGTTTATCTACCAGCACGTATGAACTTTCATTCGAATCGTATATATGATTTGTTAACAAAACATAATGTTATTTATTAAAAAAACAGTACGGATTTCGAATAAACCATTCAACATATACGGCTAAGAAATCTCGTACAGAAAGCTTTTAATACAATTGACCATAATATATTATTGCATAAATTGTGTCATTATGGATTCAGAGGTGTATCTTTATGACTGGTTCCAAAATTATTTGTCCAATCTTAAACCATATGTCGTTTATAATTCCTCAATTTCACGTTATTTGTGGCGTTCCCCAAGGTTCGATCTTGGGTCCGTTACTTTTTATATTGCATATGAATGACATATGTAATTCTGTTACTTTGTTAAATACAATTCTTTTTGCTGATGACACAAGTGTTTTTTATTTTAATAAAGATATTTCGGTTTTGTGTGAAACTGTTTGCAGAACTTGTTCTAGGAATATTGGCGGACTTAATAAGTTAAACACTTTCCTTCCACAAAATATCTCGTACAAATTGTATTGTACATGTACTTAAGTGTTGCCCTCCATTTATTACGGTCTTTTGTTATGGTGGGATTGCAACAAAAGTTTAATCAATAAGGTTTACCGTCTTCAACGAGCAATTGAGGATAATTATTTCAAACAGTGCATATCTTTGTCCAACTAAACCCATTTTTACTGCATTAAATTGTCTTAACATATTTAACTTGTATTTGAAAGAAACCTTTATATTTATGTTGAAATACACACAGGGATAGTTACCTTTGTCTTTTGATAATTTCTTTACTACAAATTGTGAAAAACCCCACGAAATAAAAACGACTTTGAATACCCATACATCGAATTAAAGCTATTTTATTTTAAGTACTGGACCTAAAGTATGGAATCGTGTATGTTTCTATTCATTTTGATATAAAAATGTTCTATTTGCTATAGCTTCCTTAGTGGTTCGAGTGCTTGAATGAATCTAAAGGGGTATGTGAGCGATTTGTTTCACTTGTGTAATTATTGCTTTTTAATGTCTTCTGTTTGTAAAGGGCATGAAACACTCGACCTGTTTTTTGCTTCTTGTTGCATCTCCTCCATCCGTTTTTTATGTTAAATCTATTTTGTGTTTGATGGAAAATAAAATTGAGATTGACATTGGCATTGGCATTGAAAAATTGTGTACATATGTAATTAAAGCATTTTTCCATATTTATGAAACCCTGCTCATACTAATTAACTTGGCAACTGGCCCATTGTTCACCTTCAACTAACTATGGTCTTGGACCTTTCATTGTCAACTTGTGTTAACAGGTTTTCATTAATATAGTGCCTTGAGGCTATACGCTCTCAGGGGAAGCTCTCATATTTTAGTGACTGGGATAATCCTTGTCAAATTCAAATATGAGTGTGTCTTCTCGAAGAGCGTATAGAACATATTGTATACTGTTTTTCTATGTGATCGCAGCCTTAGATAATCGTGTATAGTTACCAATTCAACGATTCGCTGTAACTGTAGGTCAATACGAATACTCATTTGCTGTTCTACGTCCTGTACTGGACGAGCTGATGTAGGACCATAGTTGGATAACAAGTGTTCCGTGAGTAGAGAATGAAATCCACGACGATCTTCAGCAGATCCAACTGTTAAATAAATGGTCATTAAATTGATTATGTGAGTGCAGCACAGATTTTGTTGTTAGGGCCATTAGCTTCGATATGGCACAAACGTCACATGCACTGTTATACTGTTGGGCAATTTTTTAGCGTTGGTTAAACTATGAACAACCCAATTGTTGGGTAAATAATATTAACCAACTGTTGGTGAAATTTTACCCAATATTTGGGTAATTAGCTTAAACTTTTACCCAACAGTTAGGTAATTAGCCAACATTGTACGCAACGTTGGTAATTATTTACCCAGAAGTTGGGTTGTTCATAGTTGAACCAACGTTGGGTAAAGTATTTGCCCAACGTTCTAACAGTGTGCTTCTTCACCTGAATTTGAACATGTTCAGTGGCGGCGGAAGGTTAACATTTTAAGGGGAGACAAAGACAATTTCATGTCCATTTCTTTCTTTTTTCTGGGGGGGGGCCGTCCCTTCCACGTGAAATTTAGAGAGGGGACGTGTCCCCCGACCCTCCTCCCGTTTACACCGCCTATGAGCATATTTATAGTTTTGATTATGATTCTAACAGGATAAGCACACAAGTAGCTCAATCAAGATGGCAAAATACTGGGAATTCTTCATGATTTAAAAATCAAATGAAGGTGTTTAAATTCAAGATTTTACCTTATTGAAAAGCATATCTATAAAATTTGTATGAAATGGAAAAAACTAGGTGTTTAAAGTGAATCAAGTGTTTTATGGCACACCCTGTAAAAATAACTATTATTGATAGGTCATTCTTATTTGAATATATGTGATGACTCACATCGAAAAGGGGGACTTTGCGACAGAACACTTTTCGAGAAACTGGTGAAAATAGGCAGCAAAAAAAATAATGAAAATAATAAGAATTTTCAGCAGATTTTCTTCCTTCAGATTGTAAAATTTGATCGCCTTAATCAATTTCAACAAGTAAGGTGTCATTTTGGAGCTTAGAAAACGCTGTAACAGATGAAATGATAAAATCAAAATTGATACCATCTGCAAAGTCCTCCTTTCGGGTTGAGGCATCACATATAAACATTCAATGAAATATTTTCTGTTGTATCAAATACCCAATATTTGACAGTTTATCACACAATTTTATTTATTTGCTTATTAATTAGTTAATTAATTAACAGTTAGTTGATTGATTGATTGATTAATTAATTAATGATTATCTACGTATTTTACTATTTATGTTGTTGTTGTTATTCTTGTTGTTCATTTGTGTAAATACTTGACTTACGAACCATTTATACTCCAAAATATTTTGACTGTGTTATTTTGACTCCTGGACAACAAATCATTATGAAATTGCGATTAGCATTATGTAGTTTCCTGTACATTTTCTTTTTTTTTACAAAAATCAAAATATTCAGCGATCGCTATATCATTTTTACTTGTTTTGCATTATTCAAGATCTAAAATACTGTATTGAAAGTTGAATTGAAACACTTAATAAAATCATAATGAGATTTGCAGCTTCATCACCTATAATAGAAAAAACATTTGTACTTACCATGATAAGTGAAAAGCACAAGTATCAAACTGGAGATGTAAGTCCGCATGATATTGGCCGTTCGTCTGACTAGTCGATGCTTAAAACTGTGAATTCAATGATCCGATCCGTTCAAGTCGCTACGTTCAGCTTATATGAAATTGGAAACTTCCTGCGAAACATTGAGTGCGTCAACCGAGTATCTGTTGCCGTCAGATGGCATTGCACTCATTTATCTTTCATTATGACAGGCCATTAAGAGATTGAATTTCACGAGAAAAAACACAATGATATGTACTATACTTGAATTGTGTTCACATTTAGATTTCACAACTCGAGTTAAGGGAATGCAGTGGTACCGAAGGTGATTTTCAAAAACATACATTCAATAAACTTCTTATTTAATGAGATGATGTATATTAAGTGTAGAATTCATTTTATTACATTTTCACGTATGTCGCGTCATCCGTTGCTATGGCAACGGCGGCCATGTTGGATTTTAAAGGATATCACTGCGCGCAGTTTATCAATACTTTCCGAAGTGATTTTGAACTTCTTCTTTTGTACACATATATTTTAAAATATTATAAAAAGAAAAAAATAAAAGTTTTTCGTACAGCGTGTACCAGGAATGCGTAATTTCAAAAATTACGCAAATCGGAAAAAAATACAAAAACCTGTCTCACGAAAAAATAAGGAACTTTTTAAAACTTTTCTCTTTCAAAGATTCTCACCAAGTTTCATGTAAATCGGATGAACGTTTTTTGAGAAAAAGTGCGCGCAGTCCTGAAAAACGCGTTTTGCGTAAAATGACGACGAATTTTGCAAATTATGAATAAAATTATGCTAATTAGCTTCATTAGAAGTGTTTTGGAACCTAAATAAAATGAAAATACTACACCAAAAAGAAGTGAAATCTGCAAGTTTCTGTCATTTTATTCAATTTTTCTTAAGATTTAACAGAAGGGAAATATGTCGGCATGTGTCTGTTGGATGTCCAGAAGGCCTTCGATAGTGTGAACCATACAATACTATGTCAAAAACTTGAGGCTATGGGCATTGTATCTGCTTGGTTTGCATCTTACCTTTTCAACCGCAAACAACTTGTGTGTATCGATGACACCGAATCTGAGCTGAAAGAAAAACCATGTGGTGTTCCTCAAGGCAGCCTACTTGGCCCCTTACTTTACCTCTGTTATTCTAATGACATGGTCACTGCTGTCAACAACAAATTGCTTCTATATGCCGATGACAGTGTTATCCTTGCTAGTGATACAAACCCTGATACCATTGCCCATAGTCTCACCACTGATATGAAGGCCATTAATAGTTGGTTGATTGACAACAAACTTTCTTTACATGCTGGAAAAACTGAATTGATCCTGTTTGGCTCAAAAAGAAAGTTGAATAAGGTCACTAACTTCCAAGTTCATATTGATAATCATTTAATCAAACCCACTGATTCAATTAAGTATCTTGGAGCTACTCTTGACCAACATCTGTCGGGTGAACAAATGGTTGATTCCATCGTTAAAAAGGCTTTTGGCAGATTGTAATTTTTTGTACAGACATTCCACACTCTTTAATCAGAAACTTCGCAAAGATCTTTGTTCCTCTCTAATCCAATGTCATCTGGATTATTGTTCTGCAGCCTGGTACACAGGCCTCACCAAAAAGTACAAACAAAAACTGCAAGTTCTCCAAAACAAAATGATTAGTTTCATCCTGGACATGTCTCCTAGAGACCATGTTGGCCAGACGCAGATCCAATCTGTCAAATTTTTAGATTTTCAAAACAGAACCAAACAATTACGACTAAATCATATGCATAATGTCTTCTATGCTACTGGACCCACTTACTTTAATCAATTCTTTACCAAAACATCTGCAATACATTCATACCGCACCAGAGCCAATGCATTACATTTTTGGGTGCCGAGAGTTAAGAGTTTGACCATCAAAAAATGATCGTTCTTTTATCAATCCACGCTCGACTGGAACTCTCTTCCATCAGATATCAAACTCATTCACGATAAACAAACCTTCAAACAAGCGGTTAAGAAACACCTCAGTGATAACGCATTGACCCATGAGCAGGCAGCTTATGTCTAGTCTTATTTCCACTGGTTGTCCCTCCTTCTTGTCATTGTCCTTGTTAGGATCAGGCACCTCTGTCCTTGTTTTTGTGTCGGACCCCATTGGAAATAAGTTTGCATAGGTAGCCAGACTTAATGGGTCATCCGTGCACATTTCGGATTTGGTGTTTGATTTTATACTGTATTGTTTTTTGTAAATTTGTACCATTGTATCTCTATTATTATTGTTTATTGTTCTCCGGAATGTGCTGAATAGATAACAAACAAACAAACAAACAAACTCGACCACTCCAAGGAACTTATATTTTTGACTTAATATACTCGTTTTCATACTATTTTACCTTGAATCCTTAACATGATGTTTCTCCCCATGCTTGGGTTGCGTAGAGTAAAACCCAAACCCCATTAAAGATATTTAACGGAGTGTTTATTTTGAACAAGACCGATGAAATTGGGTCTCGATATTTAAGCTAAAATTAATACTTATCAGTATTATATATTTTAACTGTACCGCTGAAAACAAAGATTGAACCTTTATGTGTTTATTCATCCGAAAATATTACGATAAATATTGATAAAACAGATTTAATGTACTCTTTTGGGTCAAATCATACTGAAATTGTCGTGAAATACGTAGGATACAGTGCGCATGCGTAACCAATTAAGTTTAGGAGGCAGTATTTATTTAGTAAATGTCCAGTAGACAGCAAGCAGTCGCGTAGCTCAACGGTATTGCATGAGACTTCGAATCTGGAGATCATGGGTTCGAGTCCCGTCATAGTCTTTTTGTAAATTTCTATTTTTTTATTTTTTTTGCCGTGGCGTGTTGATTTTTCTTCAGTTATTCACTGTCACGACTGAAATTCTCGAATTTTTGACATAATTTATATCAAAGAACCCAAAAGGTTACTTTTCATTAAAAAAACACATGTCAGATTCATTAATTGTCACATGAAATGCAAAATTTTTCAACACAGCGAGGGCGAGCCATTCAAATCGCAAGGCTGCCCTGGAAAAAATCGAGTACAATTCTAGTACACATTCCTGAGGTGCAAATTTGGAACACAGATTCGAGTACAATTTAAGTACAATTTCGGGGGGACGGGTTGTCGCAGCGTTTCTGACCTCGCCTTTCACCGCTGCGGCCCGGGTTCGATTCCCGGTCGGACCTACGGTTGTACGTGAATTTGGTTGTCGATCCATACTCGTCCTCGCAGGTTTTCTCCGAGCACTTCGGTTTCCTCCTGCATCTAAAATCGAAAATTCTTTCCAATATTCTGTCTTTCACACCACGGAGGCGTCCCTTGAATTTAATGCATTTGCACTATTGGGATTAGCCTGCCTTACAGCCGAATGTTATAAATAAATAAATAAATTATCGAAGTCTTGGTGCCTAGTTATCGCAACAAAAATCGCAGGCAAGTATGAAGAGCCGATATTAGGTACCTTTCATACACCACATCGACGTATATATTTCTCCTTGTTTTATCTTTATCAATCTGAGTTTTCATATTTTTGCTAGCGGAATCGACCAAACTGACGTCTTTTTATCTTCTAAAACAAGATTGATGTACGGGTTGAAATTCGTATGTTTAAAAAGGCCTAAAATTGTTGATTTTTATAGAAAGTACCATAGAATGCATAATTTTTTACCAATAGCAAAAAATTCACTCACATTATAAAGGAAAAACCCCAAATTTTCATACCCACATTGTAGTATCCTCTAAATGTATTCAACATAGCAACAGTGTTATCGTTATATGAACAGGCAACACCACGTTACAGGTATTAAGACAGAGCGAATAAAAGGGACGGTCACTAGTTATGGATTAAATCAAGTGTCGAAGTATTTTGATTACCCACGCACAAACCAGTCATTATATTGGCCGACGAGGAGTGGCAGCGGATTCTATAATAATTAGACAACATGGCGATGCCGAGTCTACCCCGCTTTGATCCCCACAATGACCCTACAACGGTTGCAATCAGATGGGAAAAGTGGATTGTTCGTTTCGAAACAGCGATGATTGGATTTGATATTACGTCGGAGAAGCGACAGCGTGCACTGTTACTGCACTATGCCGGAGAGGATGTGCAAGACATATTCGTCACATTGGACAACACAGGTGAATCAGATAAAATTAAACCAGCTGTAGAAGCTTTAAATAAATATTTTACACCAAAGAAAAATACGGTGTATGAATCCATTATGTTTAGAGAAACGAGTCAGTCAGAAACTGAGACTGTAGACCAGTTTTGTACTCGCCTGAGAGAAATGGCGAAGAAGTGTGATTTTGCAGAGCCCGAGAAGGAAATACAAATCCAACTCTTAGCAAAGTGTCGATCAAATTATTTAAGGAAAAGAGCTTTTGAGAAAGACAGATCCTTGGAAGGTCTATTAGACCTTGCTCGCACATTAGAGTTGTCTGAATCAAGGGCAAAATCAGTGTCCCAGTCTGGAGTTTGTTCCAACACGGCCAACAAACAAGTGTCAATTGTAAACAAGCTGAATAATTATAGGCCCAAGCCGACAGCACACAGTACTGATCGTCAGAAATCACGTACCAGCAAACAGTGTTACAGGTGTGGTTTTGACTACCCGCATGAGCGTTCATGTCCAGCTGAAGGAAAGCAATGTAAATCATGTGGTGGCATGAATCATTTTGCTCGTTGTTGTCGCACAAATGTGCAAAATAGGCCTCAAAATCAGCGCCATGGACAGCATACTAAAGAGAATAAACATGACCACGGACAGCATACTAATGAGAATAAACATGACTATCGAAAACAAAGGCCACGTACACAGAAAGTTAAATCACTTGAGCAAGCTGATGATAATGAAAGTACTTCATCACAAGACTATGTCTTTGCAGTAGATCAATCTGATATTGACCCAGACATATATGATACACTTCATACGGACACACACTTAAGAGAAACCGTCCAAAATGATAACCACGATAAGGACACACACTTAAGAGAAACCGTTCCAAATGATAACCATGATAAGGACACACACTCAAGAGAAACATTTCTAAATGAGAAACTTGATAAGGATACACACTTAAGAGAAACCGTCTTAAATGATAACCATGTTAAGGACACGCACTTAAGAGAAACCATCCCAAATGATAACCATGATAAGGACACACACTCAAGAGAAACCTCCATAAATGAGAAACTTGATAAGGATACACACCAAAGAGAAACCGTCCAAAATGATAAAGCTGATAAGAACACATACCAAAGAGAAAACATGTTGCATGTTAGTGAAACCATCAACAGTAAGGAGAATTCCATCAACAAAGAGCCAGGTATGCAAACCCAAGGGAATAACGGTAAGCATGCATGTAAAATATCAGTTAATGCTACAGGTGGAAAATCCTCAGCAGTCACCACTGTCAAAATCAATAACGTCAAATTACAAGTCTGTGCTGATACAGGGTCACCTCAAAATTTGATTGGAGAACAAAGTTTTGAAAAAATTCAAAATTCTAGATCCAAAAGTAAGAAAATCAAGCTTTCTAAATCTGACATCACATTAAGGCCATACTGCACTGAGAAACCATTGCCCATAATTGGTAAGTTTGAAGCAGTTATTGAAACTGATAAGAAAATTACTGTAACAAAAGTGTATGTAGTTAAAGGTGCAGCAGATAATTTGCTCTCAAAGCAAACATGTGAAGACTTAGATTTGGTTAAGGTCAACATTCCAGGACCCCAGGTAAACAATGTATCAAGATTCTTGACAAATTTCCCAATGTGAAGAAAGGTACTGGTAAACTGATAGGTAAACAAGTAAAACTTCATATTGATGAATCAGTAGTGCCTGTTGCACAAAGGTATAGAAAAACGCCATATCAGTTAAGATGTAAAGTAGAAGAAAAACTTAAAGAATTAGAGGAAAATGACATCATAGAACCAGCTACGTACGGGGCCTACACCGTGGGTCTCACCGTTAGTTGCTGTACCCAAACCACGTAATCCAAATGACATACGATTATGTGTAGACATGAGATGTGCCAATAAGGCAATATTACGTGAACGTCATGACACGCCCACTACTGATGAGTTGATAGCAGAGTTAAGTGGTGGAAAGGTATTTTCCAAGGTAGATTTAAAATCTGGTTATCACCAACTGGAACTTGACCCTGAAAGAAGATATATAACCACATTCTCAACTCATATTGGGTTAAAACGTTACAAAAGACTTAGCTTTGGTGTAAGTAGTGCAGCTGAAGTATTCCAAAACACAATTAGCCAAGTTATTGAAGGGATACCGGGTGTCTTAAATGTGTCTGATGATATTTTGATTTTTGGCAATACTCAAGAAGAACACGATACAAATTTGACATTGTTACTCCAAAGATTAAATGATAAAGGTCTCACAGTCAATGAAGCTAAGTGTCAGTTTAACAAGACAAAGTTGGAATTTTTTGGCATTATCTTTAGTTCTGATGGTGCATCAGCAGATCCTCAGAAAGTAGAAGCCATCAAGAATGCACCACGTCCCAAAAGTGCTGATGAAATCAGTAGTTTGTTGGGAATGGCTCAATATTGTTCTAGATTCATACTAAACTTAGCAACAATAACTGAACCCCTAAGACGTCTTACACACAAAGGGGTAAAATTTGAATGGAGTGACAGTCAAGAA
>JXSR01S013344.1:0-16503 GCA_000969725.1 Ophiothrix spiculata
AACGTTCAGCAGACTTTAATAAATTTACTTTGAATTCGTACACAATTTCATGATCTTTCATATCACGACATGTCGATAAACGCAACTTTATCTGACCAACGGATATGGTGAGCGAACGTGATTGCTTTATATTGCCTAGAGCATGAAATTTGACTTGGAATCACAATATTACAAATATCATATCCCAAAACACATACATTACTAAAAAACTACGGCGTCAGGCTTATGAAAGACGTCCAATACTATTGCTGTAGCGCGCTTATCTCATACATTGCACAATTGTTCAAGTCCTAAGTTTACGAATTGTTAACAAATTATTTTCTCGGCTTTTGTAAAATTAACATATGTGCAAATTGTGATTCCTTATCATTGCGTCCACCATTTGTTCAAAAAAAAAACACCTTTTGTAAGTGTATCATTTTTATTATTCACACGATTTAATATTTCCGATCATATTTTTGACAAAAAATTTTGCAGGTGTTTTGAAGTAAGCATAATGATTGCGAATTTTGGCAAATGACGACCTTTGTATGATTTTACCCCTCCAGTGCAAATAGAGATGAACAAACACAATTCCGTACAGGGGGGGGGGGGGAAATCAAGTCAAAAAATTGCAAATGGATTAAACTAATTGTGATCGTAAAGCTGTGTTCTTTTATCCTAACAGGTTTATTCCAACGTCCACGCGCATAAAGTAAATCATCTGGTACCATTTGTAACGTAGTTATGATGTTTCCAGACATTTGTATCGAATTGTGCTTTTCAACTGTCGTGTTATCGAGACCCTATCACTTGTAATTGCTATTTCATACGTTACATTTAGTTACTACTCAAATTAAATTACTCATTCACTGCATGCATCCAGATTATCAGTGTATCACCACTGCATCAAAAAGTTAAAACAAGTGTCAGCATTTTTTGCAAATTGGGTGATTCTGAAAAAGATTTATTAAATTAATTAATCGTTATGGCCCGTATTCCAGAAAGATGTTTAGCTAAACCATGGTTTAACTGAGCATCAACTGTCCAGGAATAATACGCATCATTGCAGCTTTCAAGCAGAACAGTTCAATGAGTCGTGCTGTTGACGAGAAATAAAACCTTGATTTAGCTAAACACCTTTCTGGAATACGGGCCTATGTGTTTAATGTTGAGCATCAGTGTATTGGTATACGGTGTTCAAGAATTGATGTACCCCCCTCATTGAACACGTATATCTTGTAACATAAACAAAGGGAAAATAATTATTTTTGAAATTAAAAGGTAACCACATCACTTTGTTAACCTTTTGGGAATGTCTTTCACACATTTGGTCCAGAAAAAACATGACAGGTGCCCCTGACGTTACTTAAGGATGTATAGGGTCTCAAACCTGTTATTCAACCCTTTGCTTGGGTTTTCAAGCGATGTTTGAGGGGATGGGATGGTCTTGTTGGCATATACAGCTTCCTATAGAATATCTAAAATTTCTCTATAGGAATAAGATTTGTACAATCAAGAACTAGGCAAGTCTTCCTGATGTTTAAGTCCTGAAATTACGCCCACACAGTCTATAAATAATCATTATACAGTAACACTGATGTTGGATACGGTAGAAATCGAGTGATGTTGATCGTTGGGACTCTGATCGCGTTTTAAGTGTTTTTGATTGGACGAGTCAAATAAATATATTTACATGTGTGGAAGTAGTATAACAATGTTCCCGTGTTCTGTTTAGTTTACATCGATGTGTTACATTAACTTGTAAATTACGAGTTTTGTTGACAAAATTAACAACGACAACCATCAACAACAGAAACATCATTGACAACATCAATAGCATCACTATAAACGATGATGTTCAACAACATCAAGAAACAACAAAAATAAAAACATTCAAGCACATCTGCACAAGATCAGCCACTAGTATATTATGATGATAGGAGTTTAGGTTAGAATTAAATATAATCTTATACAGTATTAGCAATCACAAACTAAATCTAATCGAGCACATTTGTACAAGAACAGCTGGTAGTGAATAATGGTACTTTGTATTCATTAAAAGTACCAAATCTTAAAATATAATCTTATACAGCATTAGCAAACTAAATCTAATCGAGCACATTTGTACAAGAACAGGTGGTAGTGAATAATGGTACTTTGTATTCATTTAAAGTACCCAGTCTTAAAATCATAGTTTAATATTTATGCCATGAAAAATGTTAACACTAAGAACTGAAAGGTTGTACTAATTTCACGAACCAATAAGGGTCTTTTCCAGCTTTAATCATCACTCACACCTAGGAGTCTATTTTGAAAAATTACATTAAAGTGCACTACAGTTTACATAATTATTAAAGCTCACAGGAAACAAAACATGACCAAAAAAGACACATGTACTTACCTAGTCCAATTGAAGAAGAATCGCCATTCCACAGTGTAGCAAAAAACCACCATGCGGAAAAAAGAGGAAAAGAAATAAAAACAAGGAATAAATTTAATAAAATGAAGCGAAGACTCATGCGTTATACAATTTAAATTGGTTTGGGAATGAAAGGTTCGTTTTGAACAAACAACACACGGGTAAAGCAAAATAAATTTCCAATTGTTACAACGAAATGTAGCGCGAAGAAGCAAAATAGTTAGAATTGATTACATTGCTTATTATTTCGTTTGATAGAGTAGTTTCTAAATCGGTTTGAAATATCCCATGGCTCCAAAACGCCAAGGGGGTGATTGCAATCAATGCTTTTTTGCTATTTTTGGTACATAGCCTGGTGATAATTGCCCTAAAGAGAAATACACTCTTTAATGTTGTTAATAATGTTGCTAGTTTTATTTGATGGAGCATAACGTTTTTAAAGTAAAGACAGTTGTCATCAATATGATCAAATTTACTCTACATACAAATTCTCCTTCCCCATAACCAAAAACACGTACAAAATATCTAGTAGCTGTGAAGGTATGCAAGGGCATTTCTGGGTCATGTGGAATATATTGTATTATAATTACTATTTGAAGAGAGCCCTAGAGACATAAAATTAAGAAAGTTACGTGAGAGCCCTAAATGGAATGTACGTTCTTTGTAATATAAAACACGTATTTCAAATTTTGATATAATTTGAATGATTCAAATTTCATGCAAGGCAGCCATATCAACACCCAACAACAATTCAGGTTTATCAAGTTACAAAGTATAACATTGAAACCGAGTATCTTTGGAACCAATATACACAGCAGATGTAATTCTTTGCTCATAAAAATACATCTCCAAATTTTGCAAGGCTTTATGACGATCCAATTTGTTAAGAAAATAATGCGTTTTAACGTTTTTGTGGTTTTCAAGTTGATTTTGTGAATTTATGTTTTGTTGATCTTTAAGCAGGTATTTCTGCCAATGGGGAATGAATCAATGGATTTTTGCTGAAATTGTTGAGAAAAAATATACTATTTTGCACGCAATCTTCATATTTGGGCATGATCAATATTTGATACAAGCGATTTCATATTCGGATTCGATTCAGCAGACTGACTAGCACATAATTTTGATCGGACATTGCTGTTTATTTCACATCACATGCTTTTAGTTTTTGAAAAAGGTAGAAATTAAATCAATCAAATAGCAAAACAAATCTTGTGTAATTTCTATACAACATTTCAATACATGCATTGTTATTTGTAAAATTACTTTTTTGTTTCATATAAGACTTTTGGAAACATATGATAGACAGATCTTTGTTAAAAAAATAACCCTATTAACCTATGAGCAATACCAATGCTTAACAATATAAAGGAGGTGATAATCATCCATATTTCAAACTTCCAGGAATTAGAAAATGCAAAGGAATCTGTCTCTGGATATTTTAAGACTATTTACCCGATAAATTAACCAAGGTCAGTCAACACATGTACCTAGAAGAGTACATGTATAGTGCTACAGATCGTTGGTATTCATCTATTTCTGGCCTGAGATATTGAATTAACACTTTAAGCAAAGTGAAATTGTAATCAAGTTGATTCACACTAGTATGGCTAAATAGACTGGCATCAAAATGTTTGGCTATAAGCTCTTGTAGTGATTTCAAGGTGATGTCGATTGATAAACAAAACATAAAGTTAGGTCAAGATTTCCCTAGAGAGACAGTAAGCGTTTTAGAAGTGATTGGTGTTCCCGCGATCTTCAAACACTTCATACAAGACGGTTTATGCAGTGCTGTGTCTTTGATACTGGTGTATAACTTATTCTAATATCTCAATATAACATTCTAATACATGTTATTTATATAGATTTGGATGGTGCATTTATATACTGAGATTGGTGATGAATATTTAGACTCTGTTTTATAATCTTAGATACTGTGAAAGCTATGGTGATTCTTTGAGAATTAAACGTGAAAGCCTTATCTTCCATGTCATGTGATGCAAATTAATATCAATTAGGAATTTCTGTTTGAGATCAAAATTCAGGTTGCGAGATGAATTTTTCAAATATATATAGGGCTATATAGAATGGAAATTAACTATAAAAGTAAAGTAATAGAAAAGCAAAACAATGGAAAGGAAAAAATGAAAAGATAGGAGAGCAACAAAACCAAGTCCAAAGGAAACGAATAAATCAAGGAATATAAATGAAGGACGCAAGACATATACAAATTATACTCTATACAACGACCATACACAGACATATTATGATCTAGTAAAAGCTATCTATACAAGGTCTGTTATCAATAACGAAACATAAAGCATAGCACTTGACCTATGTATCCGGTATGCTTGGCCTCTGGTACATCAATTATATCAATATCAATGCCGTTTACGATTCCTGTTTATGTCGAATTGTCCGATCAGATGTCATAAATGCAATGTGATCTTAGAAAACCAGTCATAGAAAGAATCCTATTCGTTACCTATTTTCATATATTGCCAAAATATAATGCGTGGTTTGTTAAAGACTTGCGAAATATCTAACTTCTTGCGGTCATTAATAAAATGGACACTTGAAAGTATATTCTGGTTTTTTCCCTATTAGAAGTTAAAAATAAAGTATTTATTTCGAAAAAGCAATTACTTAAGTTTAAAAAGTCAAATATGATCATTTGAATTGCAGACGTATTATACCGTTTAAATTCCAAGTACTAACAAATTATCTGTTGAAACTCATCAAAATTTAATTTTGATGACACGTTTAAGGAAATCGCAAACTGGGTACTCTTGTATCCCTTGATATTTTCTATAATTCTAAGATTGTAGGTTAAAAACGCCAGAAAAACAAAATACCCGCAAAATATCATTTGAATTGCAGACGTAATAGGTACATTATTCAAAATTATCTGTTGAAACTCATCAAACATAATGTTGATGACACGTTTAACATTTGTTTAAGGAAATCGCAAACTTGATACGCTCGTATTATTTGATATTTTTCATAATTCCAAGATTTGGGTTAAATAAAAAATACATTAAGATTATATAAGCTAAAACCAATATTCTGTGAATAATTTTGATGGCAGAATCCTTTAAATTCTCCGTTGGCCAATCTCTGGAGGTATTCAATCTGCCATCGATAAAAAGACAATAGGTATCAATTTACAAGCAAAGGATACCATCATCTTAAACGGTACTTGCATAGCTGGCAAATCCACTTAGGACTATTTATACTTTTATCTCAAGAAATTTTCAGCGAGAGAAAAGAAAATACACTTGAGGAGTTTACTATCACATTTGCTACTGGTTATTTTTTTACTCCACAGGTAACAGATACTTGTTCAGGGTACTGTAAACTCTAGCATGTTATAAAAATCTGGAAGCCGTTAAGATGTAGTGTGCCATATCATTCCAGAGGGTCAGAAAAATTCAACTAACGTATGTGAATACGCTTGATTGACAGCTCATATTCCCCTAGAGAACTCTCTTCTGCAATTTTTTTTTTTTTGATAAGACCATGTACCCAACTCATCTAACTGTATTAATTTATAACACTACTCTTACCGCTACATGAAAGAGTGTCGGATCTCCGATATTATCAGTGATTTGGTGACACAATATCAAACACGCAAGTGTATAATGAATTGCTTATCTAGAGTGTTATTTAAGTATCTAAAAATGTATTTTTTTATAAAGAAAGCTACCATTAACGATTGATATCATACGTTTGATACGTAAAAAGAGCAATCTTCGTAAAAAGAAGAGAAAAAAAGTATCGCAATTACTTATCTTAAGACTAAGTCTTTCATTTGCGAAAAGGAGAACTAAATTTTCTTTACATTGAACAACGTAACTTTTGTAATTTGCTGTAATAAATTAATAGTTTACTCGCAAACATATTAATGCATTAAATTAGATTTCCACATACAACAAACATGATTCATTTACCTGATTACAAACAAATCTAGACACGACAGACAAGAGGTGCATCAAGTTTGGCACGCTTTAAGTGTCTATTTTATAATTCAATACTAGTTTAGCGATTAATAAATGCATCAGGTAAGGTGTTGTAATTAATCTTTACTGCGCAAGTCATAACACTGTTTCCGCTATTCTGCTTTCTCGGTGCCACTGTTACAAGTGATAAGTTGGTGTGTTTTACGTTAATAAGAAGAGATAAAAACTATCTAATCTATAGAAAGGAGTTACGTTCAAAATGAGGGAAACTTAAAAGAACAGTTCCCTTTAAATGTGTAATGCTGTGTAATTAAAAAATTACATTAGAATGTGTCGTGTGCTGTCAGTAGAGCAAACTATAACGCGATTATCGGATGTATAGGATGTATATGCTGACAACTAGAAGCTAGAGGTGTAAATTATTTCGGCTGCCATGATCAATAGACTGTCTGCTGTACCTGTTTAAAGGTATACGTATTTTATGTTTGGATGGTCGACCAAATATATCCAACAACAAATTGATTTCAGTATTATTTATTCCGCAAACTTAGAGATAAATAACAATTTCACCAATTGTGTTTATTTCTTACGCTATAAATTAATTTACCCTTTGGCCGAGTTACATAAATTGCAATCCTCAATGTATGTTTAATTCCACACATCAGTCGAGTTCTATTATTACAATTTCAATTATAGCTGAGGTGCCCATCATGTATGAATGCAAGCAATACGTAATACAAGCTAACAAAAGGAAGACGAAATATCTATTTCGCTTCTTATCAATAAATATGAGCAAATGACCGCAGCGAGATGGCTTCGAGAATGCGTCTATGCATAACCATATACCTAGACCGCTGGCGGACAGAATGCGTCTACGCATATATCTAGATCGCTGGCGGTCATATTGGCTGAGTGCAATTGCAAATATCGAGTGGTGTAATCATTAATTCACATTTATGATTGATCCCAGTATTTATAACTACTTTAATATATAATACATGGTTTCCTTTTGGACAATCATATCTATCTATTTAATTAAGAACTACCTCAGTTTAAATCGTCATTTTTTCAATTAAAAAACAAACCAAATCATCTTTACAGTATAGGATATTACTAAACAAGACAATGTATTAAATGATAATATATTCATTTCGATTTCATTGTCTACGATGGTTATAAAGGATTGAATGCATTCAAGATTCGATTGAAAAAAACCCAACAAGAATGATACTAAATATGCAAATTGCCCCTTATTTTGTTTTAGATAATGTGATCAACATTCAAAGTTAGATAATGTCGAGCTTAAAATATTACATCCGTCCGAGTGATTTGACAGGTGCACAGTATAGACTCAAGGTTAAAATGTAAATTTACAAATCTACACAGCACCTGAAAAATAATTTCATTTTGTGGTTACAGATCAGATAGTATCACAAAATACCTGGTAGAAGTCATTTAAGAAAACGTAAAAGAAATTACAGATCCTTAGGGAGGTTACATCACATTCGGTAAAACACTGGTTACAATTGCCGATCACGTTATTACGGTGGTTTTTTCGGTTTTTATTTTTGCTATCCAATTTTTTATATTTGACAAGATTGCAAGCAAGCTAATGCGCCAGTATTACCTAAAGGGGTTTATTCTGTGCTTTGAAAGACAGTATAACTGTGAAATTTGTCACGCTATTCATCTATTTTAACACATAATGGATGCGATGTGAAGATTTCCGCCATCATCCCTAATGGCGGACATCGATCCATCCATGTCAATCGCTAGGGGTATGTATAAAAGAATTATCCTTACTGATTTTCTTTCTAATTCCACGTATTTAGTATTAATGTCGTCATGGTGAATAAAATGCAACCACAAAATATGTGACGCAACAGACACTGCATAAGCGGTGAAACATTTACACTGTTTAATTAGTACTCGACACTGCACTGTTAAAAATGTTGCTGTTTAAAAAGATGTTGTATAAAGTGCTGTTGCTATAAAGTGTTAAAAACATTGTTCAGTCTTAATCAATGTTTTTAACTTCCAGGATTTTAAACAACCACAATATCAGTTGAGCATCACTCAACTTTGTTAAACAAATATTGTATACAATATTGTTTGAAAATCAAAAAACTGCTGATGTTTAAATTTTTAAACAAGTTGCTCAATTTCTGAAAAAGTTGTTTAATTTTCAAACAAGATTAAGCGATGATCTATTAATACAATGGTTGTTTAAGTTATAATTTTTTTTAACAGTGTCCGTCATTGTCGCCTGCCAATCATTTGTTTGAATTATTGTCTGGTAAATTGCGGGGATATTTAAAAGCACGCAACAAGTACTAGATGTCTTACATTTATACCGAATTATCCTTTGCTACCTCCCACCCCAAATAAAATATCTTGTACGAAAAAGACACAGGTACATTGAATTTGAATATGCAAATAATTTTGTCTAAATATTGCTAGTGATTGAAAATGTTGACATTCAGTGAATCACTATAAACTTAAAGTGGTCCATACGGTGTCAATGCTCTTTTGTTTTAATGAATATGCATAACGCCTACTGCTGTTATGGTTATAATCCCTACAATCTATGTATAGTGATCCTATATTTGATAACCATTGGCAGCCTTCAATTTTGAGTAGGGTTTTTTCCAGATGTTTTTTATAAATGAATTATCTAAGGGTAGATCACTACAGACGACTTGAGTGACGTCTACACTGGTCTACTTGACGTGATTTATCGAGAAGATTAAGGGCCAAAACATAGTCGGCCTCCAAACAAAATTTTCGCTACCAAACATTTGGTCGTGACGTCACCAAATATTTGCCATCGAATTAAAACTATGAACGGGTAACAAACATTTGGTCCAATGTATATGGCAATTCCATAACATGTGCAATCTAGCGCGAAATTTTATTTGGTCTCAACTCGATGTTGAAGTTATTTCAGTTCGGCGGAACTCACAATTCGGATACGTATCCGAATTCGGATACTCCGTATCCGAATCCGGATACTCCGTATCACAATTCGGATACCCGTATCCGAATTTGGATTAAAAAAAAGCTGAAACGGGATATCAGCTGAAATGAATATTCAGCTTCGCCGCGCACCACACCGGTATGTATAAAAGTCAATAACATTATCATCATTTGTCATCTAAATTCTATCAAAGTTTTGGCCAATTATTTTTGCCTTCTATGATAAGAAGCTATCATGACATGTTTCGAAGCTGTTCCGCTGGAATTGCACAGATGAAAATGACATTTCCACAGATAAATTAATCATAAATGCAAGAAAGATGTTTTACATGTACTCGCCAGCTTGCTCTATCGATTTGTTTCCTGCGCCACGACAGGAGTATCAGAATTCAGATACCCCTCCATATCCTTATTTTGATACGGGTATCACTATTCGGATACGAAATGTGCGTGGGTATCCGAATTCGGATACGTATCCGAAAAGTGAGTTCCGCCGAACTGATTTTGTTTGGAGTCACTCGTGATTTTGACGTCACGACCAAATGTTTGGTAGCGAAAATTTTGTTTGGAGGCCAACTATGTTTTGGCCCTAATTTTGTACAGCGGAAAACGTGGATGTCAAAAAATAGCATTTAAGTATCAAATAGCAATTGAATGAGATGCTAAATGGATAGCGATTGCAATTGATTCTGAGTGTAAATGCTACGTAATCTCCTCATAGAGGCTCTACTACCAAGGAACACAAACGTAAATTAATGGTACCATTCTTAATACATTGATGATGATGTTTTCAGACATTTGTATCGACTTGTGCTTTTCAACTGTCATGATATCGAGACCCTATCACCTTTAATTGCTATTTCATACATAAGATATATTCAGCTGTTACTCAAGTTAAATTGTTCATGACGTTAAAATATTTAATCCATGCATTCCGGTTGTCAATGTATCATTGCATCAAAGTGGTATTTGCCAAGCGCTAGCAACTTTTAAACACATCTTTGGTGAGGATATTGGATAAGCAGCTGCCGACAACTGTGTGTTTCCGATGGAATGAGTCAAATAATTATTGTTTCATGTGTGAAAACTGGTGACGAGGTGCCTGTGTTCTTCAAAGTGACTTTCCATGTGCTACATTGACTTGAAAATTGCGAAGTGTGGTTGACAAATGTGTCTGTAAATTAAGTTGAAGAAACGTTTTCAGTTGTGATCGACATTAATATCATTATCACAAATAAGAGAAGCGATAACATTTAATTAGCGACATCAACAGCAGCAATGTAACTACAACATTAACATTAAAATTAACATGAACATCATTTATCATGATAATTAAAACTAAATGTGTTCATGCATATTTGCCTAAAAGCAGCTAGTGGGGATAATGATACTTTTAATCATTAAAACACCAGCTTTTAAAGCTATACGGCTTATATTAATAGTCCATATATCCATGAACAAATATGTATTAGTTTTAATCAACATGAAAAAGTTCAACTACATTACAAAACTAAAGAACACCTGATATACAGCAAGCGTCCCCGGTAGAGTTAGCTCAAATACTAATTTCACGAACCAACGAGGATCTTTTTCAGCTTAATCATCACTCACACCTAGGGGTTTATTTTCAAAAATCACATTAAAGCGCTCTTGAGGTCTTACGCAGTATATTATTATCATTATTAAAGCTCATAGGAAAACAAACATAAAAATAAGTGAAAATTGTACCAACCTAGTACCAGTGAAGACGTATCGTTTCACAGTGAAGAAAAAGGGGGAAAGAGATAAAACCAAGAAATTAATTGAATAAAAACAAGTACAGATTCATGCGTCATACATTTTTAAATTGGTTTGGGAATGAAAAGTTCGTTCTGAACGAACAACACTTGGAAAAAGTAAAATATATTTCCAATTGTTACAATGTAATGTAGCGAGAAAAAGCTAAACAGTTAGCATCGATTACATTGCTTATTTCTTCGCTTGATAGAGTAGTTAGAGCAGTTAATAAATCAGTTTGAAACATCATATGGCTTCGAAACGTAAGGGGGTGATCGCAATCAATACCTATGTTGTTTTACTTCATTTTCTTGTTATAATTGCCCCTAAGAGAAACTTAATATTCTTAATAATTTTGTTGTTTTAATTTAATTGATGATGTCTTATTCTTAGACTACGAACATTTTTAATCGATATGTTCAAATTAAATCTATATAACTCGATAATCAAGAACAAGGTAAAAATATCTAGTAACTTTGATTGTACATGAGAGTATAATTTTCTGGGTCATGTGGAATATATTGTATTATAATTACTGTTTAATGAGAGCCCTCGAGACTCACATTTAAGGAAGTTACGTGAGAGCCCAAAATGTAGTGGGTTGAAGTAATATAACACACGCACTACTGTTTTGTTAAATTTGATACATATGATTCATTTTTTGCAAGGCAAGTAATATCAACATATTTATTAAACAATCAAAATTTTATTAGATTGCCACATATTTGGAACAATGTGTTATATGAGTTGGGATTTTATAGAAAATGTTGTACTTTTGTGTCATTAAAAATTTCGGTTTTCAACACTGCGAAATTTATTGAAGAATAATGCGTTACAACAGTTGTGTTTTTAAACATGATTTTGGTAATACACGAAATTGGGAATTTTGTGAATTTATTACACAATTATGTGCGGATATTAAGCATTTTACTAACCAATAGCGGACGCGTGTGGTCTAGCAGAACATTGCAGGACCCATGAATAGAATGTGGCGAGTTCAAGCCACGCTAGTGCCGTGTTGTCATTTGTCATACGTCTACGCCTTTGGTCATTGGTCGCAAATGGCCTAGTTTAAGGTAAAATGGTTCTGACGATTTATCATCATCATTATTATGACAATAGGGGATATGAAATCAATAACTCTGTTGTTTCGAATAATGCTAACGTTCAACCTTGCGATTTACGTCCATTTACGAAAATCCTAAAAATAAGCAGAACAAAACACATTCTGGTTTTCGATGTTGCTCAAAAATTTGACTGATAAATTTACCAAGGTTAGTCAACACAAACCCTTAAGAGTGTACTTTGAATTGCTGCAAAACGCTCATAAGCCTGACCTAAGATATTTAATTAACACTTTTTAAAGGAAAGCAAAATTGTAATTCACAGCAGCCTGGCTTTTGACTGGCATCAACATGGAAGGTTGAACGCTTGATTTCAAGGTTATGTTGATTGATATACAGGACATTTGTAAGTGAGGTTACGATTTCTCTTGAAGCTAAAAAAGCATTCTGGAAATTATTGGTAGGCACATAATCATACTATCTTTTCTTTTCTTTTTTTAAGTTAAAGGAGTTATGTGAGTGCCAGTCACAAAAGTGCACCAAATTTTTCAATGTTACTCAAATAAACATGATAAATGCGCATATACAATCATTCACATTCAAATTGAATACCGTCCCGTATGAGTCACAAGCACAAAACACATAAATATACTAACAAATCATCTGATCAAACGTACCAAAACATACTTTAAATGACGCGGTTAAAGCATTACAATGAAAGAAAACCTGTGAAAAAGAATACTTTAGGTCCCATCAAAAACTATACCCTAACCCTAAACCCTAAACCTAACCCTAACCCCAAACCCTAACACTAACCCTAAATTAAACCTAACCCTAACACTAACCCTAAACCCTAACCCTACAATTCCGGATGGGACCTAAAGTACACTTGGTCCAAAACCTGTTTCTCTCTCCGTCTCCGTTGATTATTTCTAACATTTTCAGATTCTGCATTATACACAACCTTTCAATAATTTTAAGATTCTGTGTAAACAAAAAATACATTTTGTGAAATATTTTGATCGCATAAAAAGTACAACGTCCTTTAAATTCTCCACTAGGCAATCTTTGCAGACATTTAACCATCGATTCGATAAAAACACAACAGGTATCAATTTACAGGTAAAAGATACCATCAACCTAAATGATACTTGCATAGCTGGCAAATCCACTTAGGATTATTTATACTTTATCTCAAGAAATCTTTCTATGGGATTGGAACTGATTCAACAAGGGCAAAGAAAATACACTTGAAGAGTTTGCTCTCACATTTGCTACTGGTTATTTTTTCACTCCAAAGGTAACTGATCCATGATCAAGGTACTATCAACACTAACATGATAAAAAATCTTGATGACGTTAAGATGTAGTGTGCCATATCATTCAATAGTGTCAGAAATATCCAACTCAATTACGTGAATACGCAAGATTTACAACTCAGATTTTACCCCAGAGAAACTGTCTTTTGTAATCTATAAAATTTGTATTTGCTTAGAAGACACGACGATGTTCAAAAGCCCACCCAAACGCTTTAAAATGATAAAACTACCAATAATCGCCATATGATTGAGTGTCGTATCTGCATTTATCTCATGTTAAAGAAGAGACTTGTGTACGATTCTTTGCAATCGTCTCAAAATAAATTTAAACACGCAACTTACATGAAATGAGCCTTAACCATAAGACATAGTAGCAAATTTGGAATTTATCAATGTAAGTTCCGTTTTATATTGAACAATTCTTCCAATTTTTAAAGTTAAAAATCATCCATTCAAAAAACATAACGTCAAAGCAGAATACGAGTTTTCTTCACATGTCATTTTCCTAAAAATACACTAATTATATCATAATGTTCTAAATAAAATATGCAAAAATCATGCTTCACGACTGATCAATATTTACAAATGCTTCAATTTGAATTCTTCAAAAGCATTAATTATAATGCGGGAAAGCATTATATAATCACACATTCCAATGCTCAGTCATGAATTTACTTTTCTTGCTTTGTAGGTTACGGGTAGTAATTTGCATGTATACCGAGACTTGGTATGGCAAAACCGGAGGCTGATTCCATAAGTACATGACATAACTATTGCACAATCTTCTTCGTGTGAATAATGCTTAGCTATAAACATGATAAATAATGGAGCTAACAGTATGCAAAGCTTCACTAACTGTGAAGTTTAAAAAAAAAATGAAACTCAATTTGTCCTATTTGATATATCATTTTAATTAAAATTATCTTGACTATCTGTCATTTTTGAGACGCAAATGTAATTACCTATGTGACTTGTTATATAGAAAACTGTCATTAGCGGAAAGCAGGGTTGCAGGTTACAATATACATGATGGATTGACGAAAAATAATTATAACTGTGAGATTAATATCTTCAGTATAAAAAAGAAAGAAAAATAACCTCCTAAATTACAATAACTTTCTGTGCTTAAAACACAGTGTGCTACGTGAATTTGGTAACTTATCCATGTTCGAGGTACTGTCATCTCTAACATGATATAGAAATCTTGATGACGTTAAGATGTTGTGTGCCATATCATTCAATAGTGTCAGAAATATCCAACTCAATTACGTGAATACGCAAGATTGACAACTCAGATTTTACCCCAGAGAAACTGTCTTTTGTAATCTATAAAATTCGTATTTGCTTAGAAGACACGACGATGTTCCAAAGCCCACCCAAACGCTTTAAAATGATAAAACTACCAATAATCGCGGTATGCTTGAGTGTCGTATCTGCATTTATCTCATGTTAAAGAAGAGACTTGTGTACGATTCTTTGCAATCGTCTCAAAATAAATTTAAACACGCAACTTACATGAAATGAGCCTTAACCATAAGACATAGTAGCAAATTTGGAATTTATCAATGAATTCCAATTTTTAAAGTTAAAAATCATCCATTCAAAAAACATAACGTCAAAGCAGAATACGAGTTTTCTTCACATGTCATTTTCCTAAAAATACACAATTATATCATAATGTTCTCAATAAAATATGCAAAAATCATGCTTCACGACTGATCAATATTTACAAATGCTTCAATTTGCATTCTTCATAAGCATTAATTATAATGCGGGAAAGCATTATATAATCACACATTCCAATGCTCAGTCATGAATTTACTTTCCTTGCTTTGTAGATTACGGGTAGTAATTTGCATACCGAGACTTGGTATGGCAAAACCGGAGGCTGATTCCATAAGTACATGACATAACTATTGCACAATCTTCTTCGTGTGAAAAATGCTTAGCTATAAACATGATAAATAATGGCGCTAACAGTATGCAAAGCTTCACTAACTGTGAAGTTTTACAAAAATGAAACTCAATTTGTCCTATTTGATATATCATTTTAATTAAAATTATTTTGACTATCTTTCATTTTTGAGACGCAAATGTAATTAATTACCTATGTGACTTGTTATATAGAAAACTGTCATTAACGGAAAGTAGGGTAGCAGGTTACAATATACATGATGGATTAACGAAAAATAAATATAACTGTGAGATTAATATCTTCAGTATAAAAAGGAAAGAAAAATAACCTCCTAAATTACAATAACTTTCTGTGCTTAAAACACAGTGTGCTACGTGAATTTGGTAACTTATCCATGTTCAAGGTACTGTCAACACTAACATGATATAGAAATCTTGATGACGTTAAGATGTAGTGCGCCATATCATTCAATAGTGTCAGAAATATCCAACTCAATTACGTGAATACGCAAGATTGACAACTCAGAATTTACCCCAGAGAAACTGTCTTTTGTAATCTATAAAATTCGTATTTGCTTAGAAGACACGACGATGTTCCAAAGCCCACCCCAAGGCTTTAAAATGATGAAACTACCAATAATCGCCGCATGCTTGAGTGTCGTATCTGCATTTATCTCATGTTAAAGAAGAAGAGACTTGTGTACGATTCTTTGCAATCGCCTCGAAATAAATACGCAACTTAAATGCAATGAGCTAAAACCTTAACCATAAGAAATAGTAGCAAATTTGGAATTTATCAATGTAAGTTCCGTTTTACATTTAACAATTCTTCCAATTTTTAAAGTTAAAAATCATCCATTCAAAAAACGTAACGTCAAAGCAGAGTTTTCTTCACATGTCATTTTCCTAAAAATACACTAATTATATCATAATGTTCTCAATAAAATATGCAAAAATCATGCCTCACGACTGATCAATATTTACAAATGCTGCAATTTGCATTTTTCAAAAGCATTAATTATAATGCGGGAAAGCATTATATAATCACACATTCCGATGCTCAGTCATGAATTTACTTTCCTTGCTTTGTAGGT
>JXSR01S013344.1:39699-55003 GCA_000969725.1 Ophiothrix spiculata
ATGCAAACAGAATTCAACATTCAGGCAATGCAAACAGAATTCAACATTCAGGCAATGCAAACAGAATTCAACATTAAGGCGATGCAAACAGAATTCAACATTAAGGCGATGCAAACAGAATTCAACATTAAGGCGATGCAAGTGTTAATGCAACATTCACATCTCGATGCTGACACTACAGTACTATGCAAATGTTTACAGATTCCTAATGCATAAGATTGTGTAGGGTTTCTATGTTCCAAGTACTTAAATTCTATTCACGTTGAAATCTGCAGAGATATACAGCTAAATGCTTTAAAATGTAAGCTCTTTATAGCAAGGCAAGATCCTTTGTTAACTACAGTACTGCTTGCATACACTACATTTAAAACGGCAGATGTTGCTATTTATGTAAGGTTCTGGATGTTTACAAGAGAGTTTTGCTTTGCTAGGTTGCAATATTTATTATGGAATACAAACCAAATCGATTGTTTATCGTTTGAACGTACTCTACTTAACTTCGATATCAATAATTTGGGACTTTCTATTGGTACCAGATACAAATGTTTATAGGATCCTTAAGGCTTTCGTGAAAGTTCGCTTCTAGACTAAAATATTTATTATGGAGTACTATTGAAGTCAGTTAAACATTGTCCAGATAACATAATTGGCTCTTTCCATTGTAGTATGCACTGCGTGATGGCAACATGTTTTATTACGAGGTACTACACTACACAGGTGTGCATGTATACACAGTATTTTGGGACATCCAAGATATTGCTTAACCTTAGTCGTCGGTGGTTTTTTTTTTTCCTTCATCAACTCTTTTCTAAACTAATACAAGGCAAACTCGGTCTGATTCCTATAACATATAACATATCAGCTCTTTCCATTGTAGTATAAACTGCATTATGGCAACAGATATTATTATGAGGTACTACACTCCACAGATGTGCGTGTAAACACAGTAATTTGGGACATCCAAGATATTGCTTAACCTTAGTCATCGTTGGGTTTTTTCTTCAACTCTTTTCTACACTTATACACGGCAAACTCGGTTTGATTCCTATAAAATTTATTGGAAAACTCTTTCTTAATACGTGACAATTTAACAAATTCCGTTTTTATCAGATTTGAAAACTTAACTTTTATAGTTAAAGCACGTTGCTGTAATGTCAATATACATAAGAGCTTGTTTTATGCACTAAAGTCAGTGCCATGTATTGAAGTACTAACTGCGAAACTTCAGTCTGTAGAATTTCAGACAGAACCTCATATAATACGAACTTACTATTTGATAGATTAAACATATATCTACATAATATTAAAATGCATGTATGATATTATACGAGCCACGAACGTGGCTTACGTATTAATGGGCGCACACCAAAACATAATAGCATGTGCGAGAATAAAAGGAAACAGGGCGGGAACAAATTGGGTAAATTTTCACTTTAATCATATTATGTGGCAAATATCAAATTAGACTTGTTAACAGTAATCCTAGTATTGCTGTTTTATGTGAAATTTATGAATGGATTTGTGAGTATCTAGAGAAATGTTTCGCCGTGTTTTATAAAAAGACATTCTGATGTTTTTAGTGGTATGCGTTCTTAACGCGATGTTAAGGATTTATCAAATGTATTGCTGCTCAGTGCTAAAAAGAGTCCCAATGTTATTTTCAACAAGGTAAGGAATGAAAAGAAGATAATGTCAAGGATAAGAAGAATTTTATCATAACAAAATCCTGCTTGTTTTCTATTCCTTTGAGGGTTCTTAAAATCCAATTGTGATCTGCCCGTAAATCCTGTTCTTTATCAGGGAACAAACTATGCTGGCACTAGCAAACAAGTTGTTTTTAAGGGATATTTTAATTCTTAAAGTGCCATGTTTTGATCGAATTCACCCTTATTATTTCGCCTTTAAGAATGTACACAGTGCTATGTCGATTACAATTTAAATAGAATTTCGCTTTTTCGAATATCTCCTTTGAAAGCGTGACAATATGCCAAATGCTATTTTCCCGTCGGATTTGAAGACCTTAAATTTCATAGTAAATGCACGTTGCTGTTATGCCAATTCTACAAGAACCTGTTTATTCAAGTACGACCGAGTTATTTACACAGTGTCAAAGAACTTATTGCAAGATTTTATTCTGCAAAAGAGTAAAAATGAGTATCCTTCACGTTAAAAGTGTTCAATAATTTTTCCACTTTTTTGAACATATAAACATGTTAAAAGTGTATAAAATGAAAGTTGCATTCTTATTTTGCTAGTAGGGTGCTTGATTTAGATAAAGAGCAAAAATACATATAGAAGAAACTTAAATTATATTACTCCATGATCACAACAGACTATTGCCTTTGGGCGAAAAAGTCTGTAGTGATCATTGAGTAATATAAATTAAGTTTCTTCTTTAAAAGTGTATAAATGTTCTGACAGCAAATCCGTAGTATTTCAGAAAATAGCACATAGTATGTTTGATGTTGGTTTGATGTGTTCACAATCAAAGTATGTGTTTACATCTACGCAGTTTAAAGATCAGTTAGATAAAATATTTTGATTGAACGTAATGAAAATACAAAAAACAAAAACAAAAAAGTCCTCAAGCTATTCACAACACGTGTAAACATGATCAACAATGAATTAAAAAATAGTAAAAGAAGAAATGTCAAGGCTACTCAGATTTTATCACAACAAAACCATTCTTCTTACAATCCAATTGTGATCTACAGATAAATCCCACACTCTAAATTTTGAAAAAACCTTTGCAACGGATGATGTAGTTATGAGCATTTAAATGGTTGAGCCGTTTAAATTGTTGCACTTTCTTAATGCTTTGGTAAAGTTGTGTACACACAGTGCTCATTTAAAAATATATATGTAATAAAACAACCAGCTGGCCAGCCATATAGGTGTCTGTAGTCTTTGGGAAAAGGGTTCCTAAATTTTTAGTAAAAGCAATTATTTGGCTATTTATATTACACTAACACATAATGTCCCAAAAATACAAGCACATACTTTTTGGGACACTATATGTTAGTATACTAATACATAGTTGTCCCCAAAACACATGGCACAATAACAAGGAAGAAGTGCCTTGCAACAATTACAAGCCTTTTACCTATTTAAACGACCAATTTTGACATCTATGACCATTTAATGACAATTATATCAAATAAGCCCTGCATGAACACATGTGTATTCAAAATATGTAGCATCAAGAGAGTTCTTCAAAATGGTTTACCCATTTTTAGACAAATACTTTGTCTGTTGCGAAATTTAGGGTGTATTTATTTCCGTATGATTTACAGCAGCCAACAATGTGTGACTGTTCATCTCAAACTAGCCGTAAATGCAGCCTCTTGTTTATTTTCACTTTTTTAGATATTTGCAAATGCCAGGTTATAAGAATTGAAATGACACCTCCCTAAACTCCACCTGGTTTCCAGAAGTCAAGTTATACTCAGTCAAAGATTGTCAGGGAGTAAAAGAAAGGTGAAACTGAGAAGATTTCAACGATCAGTAAGCCTTACATTTTCTGGCGAGTCCTCAGAGCATACAGATTGTTTCATATTTTAAATAATTGTCTTGAAATGAAACTTTGCAGATGTTTTGAAATAAGCGTAAGGCCGAAACCATAGTCGGCCCCAAACAACATTTTCCCTACCAAACATTTGGTCGTGACGTCACCAAATATTTGCCATCGAATTTAATTTAAAGTATGAACAGGTAACAAACGTTTGGTCCAATGTATATGGCAATTCAATAACATGTGCAATCTAGCGCGAAATTTTATTTGGTCTCAACTCAGTGTTGAAGTTGTTTTGTTTGGAGTCACTCGTCATTTTGACGTCACGACCAAATGTTTGGTAGGGAAAACTTTGTTTAGAAGCCGACTATGGTTTCGGCCTAAGAATTGCACATCTGCCAAAAATCAAAATTCAATCAAAATTACGACCTTGGCATGTATTTTCACCTGTAGCGCAAAATGAAGTTTGCTGCATTTACGGCTATAATAGAGATGGACGGACACATATGTACTGTTGTGATTTTTTATGTTTGGTAGGGTACGGTTAATAGAATATCATAACAATCTTTCTGTTTTCTATTACTTACAGCTAGGGTTAAGTCCATTGATACCTAGTAAATGTGATCCAGAGATAAACTCTCATTATTAACTTATATCATGTTTTTGATGGTCATGATCATCCTTCAGGGAATTCACTTGTTGAAGAAGAATTTATCTAAGTACCTTGGGGTTTAAGGGTTTTCAACGCAAAATGTCTGCTTTTTTGCCACAATCTTCACGTAGTTAAGACCCTTCTTACACTTTCTCGCCAGGACAGTTACCCTCACCATGCTCACAAAGAAATATATCACATGCGACATTATACAACCTACAATCTTCGCAAAAAGTTGTTGGAACACTTCAGTGCAACTGCAAAACTAAATCAATAAGTCCATTGAATAGCTGTTAACATTAGGCTACTTTTCCCTTTCCCCTTCCCCATCATTCAATGTTGCGACACCGAAATCACGCGGATTTCCAATGCCGCAACATTGAACGAGGAAGCGGGGGTACACTTACGCTTAAAATAAACACGAGTGTTCCAAGACTTTTTGCGAGGATTGTAGGTGCCCGCTCAGCATAATTTAGACAGAAACTCGGCACAACACAACACTTGACACCTTCGTTCCTCAATTATCTATAAAATAAATGATTAAATTCGGTTTTAACAAAGAATCAAGAACTACTTCTTCATAACTATTTAGTGTAAGTTATTACAAATGTTACTTCAAGCTATTCAAACTTCAAAAAATTGTTTCACTCTCGGTTAAAAGTACGCCAACCTGCTACCTTGCTAAAACATCTAAAACCAAAATATCCACTCACTAATTGGCTTTCCGTTACACTTATTAGCGAAGGCAACATCAAAACAGTGAAAACTGCCACGGGTATTTAGTCACTTTAATAGAATATCACAGCAATCTTCCTGTTTTCTGTTTCTCGCAGGGTAAGTCGATTGATATCTAAATGTGATCCTGAGATAAAACTCTGATTATTAACTTGTATCTTGTCGCTGACCGATGCATGCAAATAGGTTGATTCATAGAGGTTATTGTTCATAGGGGATACATATAACTATCTTTATCATTTGGCATAATCGAATTCTGGTTTTGGTTTGGTTAGTTTATTTGCATATACCATGTATACAGGGCCTACAAATGTACTTTAACTAATGTCACCATGAATGAAGTATCACTTGCTTGCTCCTGCAGTGTCTGCGTTTTTTGTCTCTTTCCTTGTTTCAGAGGAGACCTTCAATATTATAGTAATATTAACAAAGCTCCAGTGCCCCATTTTACCTTTTTTCCGGGAAAAAATTGGGTGCTTTTTAAGTCAATTAATTTTTCATTAAAATTATCAAATTTTGACGCACTTAGTCTGTGATAAAACCAACCCACCGATAAACCTAAAACTTATACCCCAAACCTGGTACATACCCGTATGCCAACGTTATATGAACCCCCCCCCCCCCCCCCCGGTTCTAATTTAATCATATTGGATTAAGCCAGGAGGGTAATGTATATGCGCTAGATTCTGACTATATACGATGCCTTGTTTGAGATCCAGGTTGCTGATTTATACGCCCAAAACACTCCAGGTAATACCCGACACTATCTTATCAACATCAAGAATAATATCGAGTATCCCGGTAGGACGAACCGGACATGGTGTACAACAACAAATTTATCAAATCCAGTACATCAGATACGAAGGTACTGGTTAATAAAAAAAATAAGGAGCTTTCAACAGGTCAATAAACGCACAAAAATAAATGAAAAATGAACCTTAGAGGTGCTTAATCTCAGTTTTTAAAATTTGTATTCTACTCTTTATGAAAGATCGCCAAAATAGAAAATTCAGTTTCAGGTTACAGTTGAATTAATCCAACAATTCAGATTTTATTTGTATCAAATACTTGCCTTTATTTACTTTTTTGAATTTATTGATGGCTACATTATGGATATTCTCATCAAATCTCCAAAATGGTTCATTTTATCGGAAGAAAAATTCACAAGACTTATGAGTAAAATATAAACAATATTCTGATACAAAATACTCATTAAAATTAAAAATATTGTAGCAAATAGCACTGAACTCTTTAAAGATGGAGCTAAGGAATAATTTAACATTTGATACAATCAAATTGGTATGAAGTTGATTTTCGTAGACTCTCAAGAAAAGGACATCTATCATATAGAGTTTTTGTTTTTTATTCGCGTGCTGGTTAATATCATCGAAACAAGAGAAAAATAACTAATTCTATATAATTCCGTATTCGTATTAACAATAAAGAGCATTCGATTAAGATTAAGGCCCAGGCCCGTAGCCAGGATTTTTTCAAGCGGGTGCGAATTTTTAAAAAGTGGACCTTTTGGAGGAAAAAATTCCCTCTTGGTTGACTCTAAACTAATTTTAGTGGTTTTGTGGAACCCCCCCCCCCCCCCAAACAAAATAAAAAAAAAAGCTTATAAAAGTTTCCTAAGCATTTGTGTAGTATTTTATTAAATGACGACCTACATTTACGTGTTTTTGTACTTTGAGTGTTCTTTTGGTAGACATTTAGGGAATATTTGTGGCTACGGGCTTAGGTCGATCAATCTACACAAGGCAAAATATTTTATAAAGGCTTTGATCATATCTCCCATGTAAGGCAGAACAGTCGATTCTTAATATATTGACCCCAGAATTAAGCGTCAAATCAACAATTCACAAGGTCCATGGTTATTCATCATTATTATTTCCACGAACAATATAGCTGAATAATTATGGAGGTCAACAACTTTAACAAGAAATAAACCTCTATAGTGTCAACTCGACCCGACCCATTTAAAACAACCTTAGTGGTTCCGAGACACATCAAGACAACATGAATAAACGTTGTTGCTCTGAAGAGGTCTCCTTTACACCTTCAAGAAGACGTCTTAAGGGAGAGGATTCTTGAGGTTTATAACAAGAAAGGATAAGTTTAAATTATCCCAGTAGCTTATGAGCTCGTCAACATGAATGCACGAACAGTACTAAGATGCTGTTAGTGTCAACCGTTTCTAGTAATAAATCATTAATCTTTTATTTCGGTCTAGAATGAGATTTTTAGTGTATGTATAAAAACAGGCTTCAAAATAAGATCAATCCTTATTTTAAAGTATAATGAAACCGAAATCCTAAAAAAAACATTAAGCCAAAAATTACTTGTATATTATCAAGTACATAAGCAACAGCTACACTAACATTTTCAATTTTTTAACACAAGGCTTATCTGCAATATAAAGCTGTCGTTGTAGATCAGTAAATAATTTGTTGGTAGACGCACAACCTTAAAGGTGCAATTCATGATTCTGATGTGATAAAAACCTCGCCTTTTTTCTAGCTAAATAAAAAGATGAGTACACTATAAATATATACTGAAAATTTCAATTGATTTCGACCATTCGTTTCCAAGTTACAAGCTTTTCAGCATTTTTCAGCATAGGCTACTGTGTTGTAATTACTGTCGGGGCCCCGACAATAATTAGAAAATGACACATTTTTCACTTTTCTCAAAAATGCAAGCACATATGAAAGATTAGTTTGGGGATCGTAACATATACCAGTTGAGGATTCTTATAAGCTAAAAAACTCAATTTTGGTAGAGGTGACCTTTAGGGTGACAAGTGGATCATGAATTGCCCCGTAATTGTTTGTAAACATTTTTTGACCATGTTCAATTTAATTGGTATTGATTTTACGAAAACAACACTTGTATTTTACATTGATTTGATTTATTACTTTCGTTTTGTTTGTGCATTATTTATGAAGAGTTTCAATATATTTTTCAAGTTACATTACATAAAGTTTGACCACTTGTTATGCTGCCTAGATTTGCCAGTCCAATAGACATACAGTAACTGGTTATTTCTTTACAATAAAATAGAGGTAAGGTGTATTTAAGCACCTTGAAGCGAAATATATTTGTTTAATTCATTAAAAAAATTGCATGAAATGCATATAAAAACTTCAAATATCGCTTCGCAAGCTAATATTTATTTTAGCATCTTTTTGCACCTAATTAAATGCTCGTCAATGCCAATGTACTTGCTTTAACGACCGGTTAAATTATTTGTAATTAGATATGCTTATGCAATTGAAGCTTAAAAGGCAATATCTGACCTTGCTTTTTTATTGTAGATAGTACGTTTTGGCTTCCAAAGTCAATATTAACATCGATTAAAATAGCTATGCCGCCATTACATATTATTTAAAGCAATTACGCCGAAATTGAGTTTCATTTAACCAAGGTCAGGCATGCGGTCATTGTCCAGTGTTCAGTCTGCAGTAAACGCGATTTTAATTAACTAATTGAATACGCCAGTGTAAGAAAACCCCAACTCCAATAGCTCCCTTCTGTTAATTATACTTATAAAATATAAACGCATACAAATCTCTGAAAATGCTTTCACATCACAAAAGCAGCATTTTCATGTTAATATCCTAATCATGGTGTCACATTTGACCTTGTAGTTGCCTTTTTTAAAACATTTTTAGATAATTGTCAAAAAAGCCAACTACAAGGTCAAATATGACACGATTGGGATATAGACATGGAAATGCTTTTTCGTGATTTGAAAGCATTTTCAGAGATTTGTATGCATTTATATTTTACAGAACTTAACAGATGGGAGCTATAGGAGTTGGGGTTTTCTTGTACTGGCGTATTCAATTACCAAGTTAGATCTTTCAATATATCTTCAATGTGTGGTAAATATTCCAGGATCTTAACAATCTTGATCAATAAAGCAATACCAAAAACCTAACAAATACGAGGGGTATAAAATAATACATTGAACATTTCACCACCTGATGTTGGTTATTGAGAGCAATATCTTATAAATATTAAAGATGCAAGTCATGATACTGATGAAAACCTCACCTTTTTTCTCAAAGATGCAAGCGCATTTGCAAAAATTTGTCTTTTAATTTTTTGTTTAGATGGAAATAATAAACTTGAACGAACTTGAACTTGGTTTGGGATTTGTGTAAAAAACCTTAAATTTGATAGAGGTTACCTTAAAAATAAAAAGAGGATCAGGAATTGCCACAAATCATAATTGTTCTTTTCCTATATTGCGTCAACACATGTTGATACACTCAGCATCGAAGGCATATGGTGTAGCAAAGTATTGTCTACCCCAAATATTATTTGCAACAAGAACTTCTACTTTGAAAATATTGTTAAAAGTGTGATTAAAGAGGGTTGTTAGAAATTCTTTAGCATTGTGTAAGTCACATTTCTGTATCAGTTTGAGGGGTGTTTTTTTATCTGAAATTACCCTCTCAGTGGCTTCTTCACGATAGTTTCAGCAGTTTTGATAAGCATGTATCTTAACAATGCCTTCAGGCATTTATACTAGTGTATTATCCATCCAGGACCCAAAATATGCTAAAACTTAAGTCTCAGTAGAGATTAGCCATCTTTCATCTACACCTATTGGCAGTTCTCAATGACTTTCTAAATTGTTCCCTTTGATGAAATGGTAAATGGTGGGGCGTTTGGATTCTTGAAATTGAGTAATGTTTTGTTTGTAGATGAGATTACATAGAGATTGTTGAAGAAACGACTATTCTTCCACTACACTACCAGCGTATTTATACTTATAACACACTGTCTATGATATCAATGAATAATTGGAATCATTGCAAATGTGGCCTTAAAATGTGTACAAATCCACAAGTATACGAGGTAATGGCACCATATATACATGTACAAATAAATGTTGAAGTGCAGACATTGAATACAGATAACAGAGAAAAATAGCCAAATTTATCAAAATGCTTCATTCATTTCAAAAGATGTGTTCAAAATGTTTTTGTTTGTTTGTTTATTTGTTTATCCAGTTTGGTCCGTAGGGGACACATGGGCGTTCATGACATAGAACACCGACCAAATTCAAAATGCACAAGCCTGGATAGTCCATAGAGGACTAATAAATACCATACTGGCCAATGGTCACTCCCAATCTAATTTAATAACAAATGGTGTACAATTTTTCTCTTACCCTTTATATTACATTAAGCTTACCAGTACAAATAACAGTTTTTTAGATTTTAATAGTAACGATAACTGAAATTGCTTAATATAAACGATCACGCCTGGCAGCTATAAGGGCCACTTAAGCTGCATTGATAATGGCATGATGAAAGAGCACTATCTATCCGAGTTGACACTGATGCTATGAACCTTTAATTACAGGTACTGTTAACGGGTCTACTACTCTCAACTTGGTCTATCTGCTACATTTTTAAAAGGCAATTAAAGACGTTAATGCCGAGCATTAATGGTTGACCGAATGTGTCCATCCACTATGTGCTGATAATTATTTTTTTAGATTACATTTATCATCAATCCGGTCAAAGGCTTAATTAAATATTGCTTTTTAATTTGCGTTTAATGATTCAATAGATTGACACTGAGCTATCTGCGCTGACCGTAGATCAATTCGCATCTCCCGATTCAGTTCTAAGATCTCTAGATCTGTATCAATTTGTATCCCCCGATTCAGTTCTAAGATCCGGATCTCTAGATCGGTATCAATTCGTATCTCCCGATTCAGTTCTAAGATCCGGATCTCCGTTTATGCATAGAATTTCATCCGCAGATCTGCATAAACGCTTGTGTAAAACTTAATGTAAAGTAGTGTACGAAAAAGCGGATTAGTCCGGATCTACACTGCGTGTAAGTAGCTCTGATGGCCTGTTTAGATTTTTCATGAAAATATTTCTTATATAAGTCAAACAAAACTCCTCCACAGTTATTCAAAATGTACACCCACACAGTAAAAAATAATTACTCATATCGTGGTAAAAAGGGAACTCGCGTCTTCTTTGTAAACTTAACCTCTACTAAAATGGTAAACAATCGCCCTGTTTTTGGTAATAAACTACCATCGGCAGTGGTAAAAGTTTACCATGGCTTGCCATGTTTACATGCATGGTTTACCATGCCGATGGTAGTTTATTACCAAAAACAGGGCAATTGTTTACCATTTTAGTAGAGGTTAAGTTTACAAAGAAGACGCGAGTTCCCTTTTTACCACGATATGAGTAATTAATTTTTACTGTGCAGGCATGATAATGAGGATGACAGGTTTTGTACGAAACTGCTTAAACATGATTCAAAATAAGCTATTTGCAGGAATTGTTGCCAATTTTGTCAAAACTTTTGCAGGAATTCCAGCCTAATCGGGAAGATCCTCATGCCTGCAAGAACAATACAAGGAGAGTCGGTTATTTATGCGATTTAATTCAGTAGATATCCGCCGGGAGATGTGGTGGAACCCGAGTTCCTTAAGTCTTATTTAACGTCAGAAAATAGCACTCTGATTTTAGATGACTTTGAATCCAATTGTCAGCTGAGGTTTGTTAATTTATAGCCTTATTCAATGTTTGTTATCATTTGTTAGACAGATATTTTACCCTTTGGTATTTACCCGATAATCACCCGGTTAAAATTCCACCTGCTCAGATCAATTGCGTGCAATTTTAGCACGTTTGACCAACAAATAACATCACATATTTCCTGAAAAGGTTCCGGGAAATAGGTTAAATATCTGTCTAATGCATTTCGCCAACAATCTAGCCAATTGTTTTTAAGTCCTGCCGTATCAAATGGAAATGTTTTAAATAGGTTAAATAAATATATATCGTCGATATTATTGTTTATTGTACATTTAAAGAATCTATAAACCAGACAGTATGGAGATTTCGTTTACCTCGGTGTTTGTCTAGTGGATCTTTAAAAAGCAAAGTGTTCAATCCCTTTCAAGTAAAATTAATACTAAAATTGGAAATTTATCAGTTTAGTACTGGTCATAAAGTTGAAGATGTACGTCATTCTGTTTTAAACCAGACCATAGCAGTTCACCATCTGAAGTCAAGGACTAGCTACCTGAGCGTCAAGTATCTCTCCAGGTACGAGTTAAATGATTGTAAGAGTGAAAACCATCATTCAAAATTTGGATTAACAAGATTTCTGTTCATGATCATACTCTATATCCATATGATTGGTTTATAGACTCAAAAGATGAACAATTTAGTAAGCTTTATCGATGATATAAAATTATTAAACCTATTTTTAGAAGGTATTTTCAATATATAAGTTAATTTTTGGTGAAATGCGTTAGTCAGATATTTAACCGATTTCCCGAAACCTTTTCAGGAAGTATGTGCTAATATTTGTTGATAAAATGTACTAAAATTGCACGCAATTGATTTGAGCAGGTGGATTTTTAACCGGGGTGATTATAGGGAAAATACCAAGGAGCAATGTTGGCATTAACAAATGATTCCAAACATTGACTTATATTGGATAAACCCACAAGGCAGCAAACCTCAGCTGAAAGTCAAATTTAAAGTCATCTAAAATCTTGTGATGTTATATAAGACACATGGAACTCGGATTCCAGCACATCTCCCGGCGGATTTCTGCTGAATTAAATCGCATAAATAGCTGATATTTCCTAGTATTTTCATAGCATTTCAGGTAACCGTACAGGTTTTTTTATTTTGGGTATTAAAAAAGATGATCTTTTATGAAAATGGTGTTTTAAAGACACCATCAGTGTTTGTTTATTATTTTCATATGGCGATTTGGGAGGTGGAATTGTTTAAGGCATCGCTTTTAGTTTCCTATATTACAACCATCAACCAGAGTAATGAAAATGAACAGTTAAATAATTATTAGAATTCAAAACCTTGCCAAGTCTTCAATTGTTTATGATTTTGCCTCCTGGTTACATATTAACTGTTTTTAAGTTTAAACAGTGTGAATTCTCTTTAACAAATATATTTTGGGGAAACTGGTATTTTTATAGGAAACAAGAAAGGAAACAAATTTAGCCAAAAATGATATGAAGTACACATTTGTGGAGTTGCTTGTAGAAATGTGTAAAATATTTATGACATATAACAAGTTTATATAGTAGATGTGAACTTTCTATAATAGTTCATATCTTTTTACATCACTAGTATTTTTATATAAACAAAACAAGAAAGGAAGATTTTTCAGAAATAATATAAAGTATACTCATTTATGTAGTTGGTTGTAGAAATGTGTAGAATATTTATGCTATATGACAAGCTCAAACAATAGATATGAACTCTCTATAATAGTTCATATCTGCCTAACTGGAATTTTTATGAGAAACAAGAAAGGGGAGAAAATTTGGTCAAAAATAATAGAAAGTGCACATTTGTGTAGATGCTTAATTCCGTAAATTGAACAACATAAAGCTAGTATTCATTTTATTTTCCTTCTGAATCGCTTTTAACCGTTTGAATTTAACAGTGAACATCTTACTTCAATGTTCACCATCAAAAGGAGGTCGAGAAACTTGTGAAATTGTTATCGTGGGAGCAACTACATTTTAATCTGTTTTTCTTCCATTTGCAAGCAACATTTAGCAGAATTCTTGAAACAATATCCTTGATCGCAAGAAAGAACACTTTTGTATGTCGTGCATGTTTACTTTTGATTGAGGTCACTATTTGTGAACGTCCATCTCAAACGAGCCGTAAATGCAGCCAGCAAACTTAATTTTGCTCTACAGTTCAAAATACAAGCACAGTTGAAAATACATGTCAAAGTCGTAATTTGCCCGAAATTGATTTTTTGACAGATTAACAATCCCTATTTTTTCTTCATAACACCAGTGAAGTTTCACTTCAAGAAAATGATCGTAAATATGAAATGTATCTGTATATTTTGAGAACAATCAACAGGAAATATAAGGTTTTGAACGCGTTTATCTCAGTTATACATTTTATTCATTTTACTCCCTTTGACGGACTATAACCTGACATCTGGAAATCGAGTGAAGTTCATTGAGGTATCATTTTAGTCCTTATAACACGGTCTTTGCAAATATTTAAGAAAAGTGAAAATGGCAAGAGGCTGCACTTACGGCTCGTTTGGGATGGACGGTCTCATTCTATTCCTTCATCTCGAACCAGCCATAAAATAGACAAATACATGCATGTTTGCACTACAAGTGAAATACAGCAAATGTTGTGATTCTGCAAGTCCGTTTCTTGCAGATTTACAATCTTTATACCTGCTACAGAAAACCTGCAAAATTTCATATGAGGAATATCATCCAAAAAATGAAAATTATGTATATTTTTTCTGCGGAACAAGAGGTTGCGTTTAGGCTGGTTTAAGATACACGGTCACTTTTTTTTACTTAAAATTTAAATATATTTTTATGACGAAAATGTCAGAAATTTGAAAAATTATTACTGTATCACTTTTTTGCAGATATTGATCTTAGGACCTTTGAATCAATGTTTGCTACGCTATTAAAAGAGACTGGTGATAAAAAATCGTAAGCCAGTTAGGTGTTTCTTTCAGAAATGTTCAGATTTAGTTCCTCAACACGAAAACTAGGTTGGTTGCTTAGAATCCCATTGGGCATTGATGGTATTTAACCAATGATTACAAACGTCGATCTTTATTGGCTTACTGATTCTAACAACAAATCTTTTAAACAAACAAGTCTTAGCTCGCGAAAACGTGAAAAAATATCTAAAATTATCGTCCGAGAAACTGCAAAGATGTGCTAAATAAACAAGTTACTAGGAAATCAAATTCCAATACATTTCCCCATGGAATTTTAATGCATTCATTTGTATAAACGTCAATATTTGCAAATATTTTGATAGGAATTACGGTTCTTATGAAGAGTTTGTTTGAATAAAACGGTGAACTTCCACACCGATTCATCTGGGACCAACAATATTTGTATGCCATAAAAAAGCAGGTCGAGTAATATTCTCACCTAGGGAAACCTCTGTGGCATCTTTAACCTAAATTCCATATAAAATTATAAAGAGAATTGAAAACTTCGTGCACTATCAAGATGACTTGTAATATTTTGAGTTAAATGTACTAATGAGAAGTATTGTTATACATCGGTGACAATATTGTATTACAGTGTCGGTCCCAAATCAAAAATTGTTGAAACTGTGCTTTTGTCAACATTCAGGTCATATTATTTGGACATTTTCCTCTTGTATCTTTCAATGTATCTATCATTATTATTCTTTTTAATTAATACAAAGAGTTAGTCACCAAAAATTAAAACAAAGAAATGCACTATTCATATCACTGCTTTGTGTAAGGGTTGGTAAAATATTGTATTTACCCATTAGTTTATTCACTGGAACAAATAAGAATAGATAATCCCCACTTAAGAGTTTGCAATCTGTAATAAACCTTTTGTG
>JXSR01S013349.1:25694-42158 GCA_000969725.1 Ophiothrix spiculata
AGGGCTTACTAAACTTTGGAACGCGTTTATCTCAGTTATACGTTTTACTCCCTGACAATCTTTGACGAACCATAACTTGACTTCTGGAAATCGTGTGAAGTTCATTAAGGTGTCATTTTAATCATTAAAGCATGGTCTTTGCAAATAACTAAAACTGTGAAAATGACAAAAGCTGGCATTTACTGCTGGTTTGGGCTGGACGGTCACATATAGTCACATTTTTATGGGGGAAAAAAGTAGTTCCTGAGACCTCAATTTGGAAAAAAAATCAGTTCCTTAGACCCTATTTTGGACCAAAAATCTCACATACCTACAAAAAAATTTTGAGTACCCCCGGGGGGTACCAGGATACTGAGAATCAACTGATTGGGGCATTAGGCTGGTTTCAGATGTGCATAAGTGCTGCAAACAACAAAGGTTTTGCAAAAAGATTTGTGGCAGTGCTGTTGAGCACAAGTGCATAATTGCTGGGCTATTGTAATAAATTGAAACCAATCTAATGTGATGTGTCATTGCAGCCTAAACAACAGAGTAATATCATGTGCTTGTCACAAAATATTGAAGCACGTGACAGTACTTGAAGGATTTGTGACAAGCTGAAACATTTTTTTTCTTTTTTGAAATACGGAGGTGGTACTTGTGCAATCACAAAATCACACCCAGCTAAGGTGTTGGAGCGCAATTAGGCCACAACTTTGTGCGGCTGGCCGCTACCTGGCCACAGGACTTTGACAAAATGGCGATCGTAGGCTTGATTGATCACCTCAAGATCATTGTATGATATTCATTACATTATTAAGAGGTGTATAGTCAAGCCTACGGTCACCATCTTGGAAAATCAAGGCTGTGGCCAGGTTGCGGCCAGCCGCACAAAGTTGTGGCCTAATTGTGCTCCAGCGCCTAACTAAAAACCATCTCTTTTCACTATGGGTTATTTTCTCTGCTGTCATGATAGAATGGACAGGACTATAAAAGTTTTTAATGAAAGGCCAAATTCTGTGCAAGAACAAAATGTTGTTATTAATTCCATGATATTTATACTGATTAGAATATTTAGAAGAAAATTTAGTCTGGGAGCTCTGTTTGTTTTTATTAGAACTACAAAGAGCAAAATTGTTGATCAACAGACACATGATTTCTCAAAATTACTACTTGTAAGTTCATATAAAAAGTGCAGATGAATTTAATGGCAAGTCAGTGCAGTCACATTTAAGGGCGCAATCTACAAGGAGTGCCGATTCAGATGCATGCGCATATCCGAGATCCAGATATGAGATCCGCTTCTCTATGGACCGCTTAATATGCACGTACGCAGAGTGCTGTACAGCAGGTCCGGATCAGACGCCCCTGTTGCCACAGTCTACATGCCAAAGCGGCTTACTGTGATGCGCATTCATTTGGATTTGCACTCCCGTGTAGATTGCCTCGGTATTTGAAGATGAAGCAATAGAACTAGGTGCATCCATGTTTGTTTGTTTGTTTTATATTATCAGAAAAATTGTGTTCAATTGATGTGTTCAAATGCCATTTAGAACAAGTGTAAAGTGCAAAAATTAATGGCCACTTCAAAAGCAATGTCTCATTTCAAAACATAATTCTCTTTGTAGTACAATTGTATTTTTTTAAAAGATGCAAACTTACCCCTTGCTATAAGGTGAATATGTTCATTGTTCAGAACTTGAGAAACATACTATACTTTTGTTGTATGTTTGATTTTTTTTTTACATATCAGTGTTATTATATACTTTCACACAAACAGGTGCCTTTAGTAATCAGGATTTTTATGCAGATGAGACTTCAAACCAAACACTTCAAAAAAAAAAAATGATCAAACTTGATGAACCAAAGACCTTGACATTGTCCATTTGTCCATGTAGTCCGTTTGTAATTTATCTTGTCACTAAGCTTGATGTATAGCACATACATTTTATAATATTAAATTACACAGTAAAGTTCCTAAAGTTTTCAGATTGTACCACAAGGATCCAGTTACAGTCATGTTAAACATGCAACTGGCCAAGCCCAGTCAAGTCACTGTAGAATACCATGACATAAAATATACTACTGCATTGGTACTCTTCAGTACCTGCTTTTTGCCTGCCCAGTCATTTAAGGGGTTTCTCAGAGATGCAGTTGCTAACGACTGTGGGATAACAATTTTTTCATAAAAAGTATAAAAATAAAAAAAATTGTTTGCATCAATTTTGCGTGCGCAAATTCAATGCACACTTAATGCATGCTTTACTAACGTGTTTGGTTAATCACGCACCGCATAGCTGCGTAATATATACGTGGGAAATTATGCAGACGCAGATGTGCCATCAAATCAAATTTTATTAAAAATGCCAGTTTTGGTCGTTTTTCTTGAAAGCTAACCCAGTGACCATGTTTTTTTAATTTCAGTATTTTAAAGTGCACAAAAAGTGCTTTAAACATATGTAAAAATTAGAAAAATAAATGGAGCATTTACTATTTTACAAGCACATAATGATCAACGTTTGGGGCTTTCCCTATACTTTGTATGGTAAATCGGGTTATTTTTTGGAAAAACACGTGCATTTGAAATGCCTTTATCTCAAAAACGAACACGTTTTATATTTTAGATTCGTTATCAGCACAAATAAATCTACCAAATACTAATTTTTTAAGAAAATAAATTAAGGATTTGCATCTCTGAGAAAACCCCTTAATTTAAATTCTGTAATGGTGCAGTAGCTGAACAGGAATTTTGCTCTGTAGTGTTTTATCTAAATATAGTATTTTTCGATATTGATAGAATTCTAGTGTCTTTCAGAGCTTAATTATTGTGTGGTGTATAGTTTAATGTAGATATTTTTTCTCAGAGCTTATAAATAGTTTTAACATTAACTGGTGTGTATATTTGGTGATTTTATTGAACATATTTTGTCTTTCTAAATATAAATCTTGTAAATGTCACCAATTGAGATCTTGATTTGTGCATATCCATTCTTGTCTTTCTAAATTTAATGCTTGTAAATGTCAGTTATCAAGATCTTGAAATAACCAGGTACCATTATGATGAGGAGGCAATTTGATTTAGCCATATGAGAGTGTAGATTGAATTTAAGATTGAAATTGATCTCCAAGATGATAAAGAAAGAAACATAAAGTTAGTTAAGTTGGAAGAATCCATTTACACAATGCATTAAGTAGAAATAGTATTTGCACTGTTGATTATCACTGAAATTTTTACTGAAACATAATATAATTTGACTCCCGAAATGTTTTTTTCTGTGTGTTTTGTGTAATTGGAAATCAGTACATGAACAAAAGATCATGTTGATAAATAAGTCAATTGTATTACCTTTAATTATGGATACAATTATTTTTTGAAGTGAAAAAGTTATAGCTTATTCCAGATATAGTAAAAAAAGCGTAGTTAATCGTCGGGGGGGGGGGACCACTCAACGATAGCCCAAGATTACCAACATAGGATAGGGTCTTGTGGAACTGAATTTTAGTCTATGGAACTGACTTATGAATTGAGGTTATATGGACTACTTTTTTTTCTCATTGAGTCATAAAAATATGATTATTGGAACTAAAAATTGACAAAACATAGTTGAAAATTGATTGAAAATTATGCAGGGACCAAAGCTTGTGAAAAAAATCCAAACTTAGACCAGGATTTACCCTCAAGACCTGCTGTTTTAAAGTGTAGAATTGAACTGAAAGCAGAGATTTTTATCTTGCAGTGGCCTTAAAAAATAACATTTAATTCATCCTCCTCCAATGCTTTATACTATATTATTCAAGAAGTTACATGTATGAAAAGGACGTACTGGCAATCCCAAAAGGGCCATTTATTCCATGGTGATTCCAAGAGGTCTCTGTTTTGTTTGCCCTGGGGGGGGGGGGAACTGAGTATTCTGACTGGGTAACCACCCACGTTACCCAAAAGGTTAGACCTTGACAGGTCTCGAGACTTGCAATATAGGGTATCAAATTCAACCTGGTACTCTGCAAGTCTCACATAAGGTATCAAATTTGTCATTTAAGGGGCCTGTTAACCCGGCCGTTTGTTCGGTAGCTGAATTTAGTTTTTCTGCATTTTCTGATTCTTCAGCATGTTACCTTTTATTACAGACAATAAAATACTACAAAACAAAAGTTTTAAACTTGTTTATAGGTAAAATTAAAAGATAATTTGACATTTTACAGTAAAATAAACATGTGGCTGTTGGCGGGAAATTACGGGCATAACTACGCGTCCTATATTTAGCGTTTAGGTTGCGTGTTTTGATGTGCGTGACTTTTTGCGCGGTAACAAGTACTGCGTGCGCGGGTGAACGCGTTGCGTTATGTTCTTGCATGATCGCATTTTGTTAAAATCCCGCAATAAACTTGTCAATATTGTAAACAAAGACCAAATAATTGAACATTGGTATTTTAGATTTCTTTCAATATTTACAAAATACGGAGCTTAAATTCGGATCTGAAAGTTGAGTACAATACTTACCAATAATATCAATTACATAATAAGTTTTATTGTCCGATGCCCAAAGTTTAGACCTCAAAATTCATGGATTTTAGGTCAAAATGTGCGATTTCTTCATTAAACATGGGATGTCTCCATATCAGTTTTGATGAAAAAACATCATTTTTACGGGAAACGTAACTAAAAAATCTAAAAAGTACGAGGAAAGATTTTTCAACCATTATGTAAAGTATATCAAAATCTAGGATCGCGTTTCTCATTTTTCAATTTAAGGTCCTAAAATCAAAGATATTCATTAATTTCTATCAAAATTGATGCAGATAAATGTAGGAAACGGCACATTTAACATGGTTTTTATTATATTTCGAAAAATTCGGCTTTATTTAAAAAAGTAAAAAATGCGATCCTAGATAATTGTGTGCAGTTTCCAAAAATATATAAGTGATAAAATGGCAGTAACAATTTTTTTAGTTACCTTTCCCGTTTCATGTGTAGGCAAAATCACTGCTTTTTGCTATTTTTTACCAAATATGGTCATTTTTGAACCAAACCAATAGTATAAACAGATTCCTTGTCAGATTTCCTTTCTAGAAATGTATACTTTTTTATATTGTAACTTAATATTTTTAGACTTATAAGCCAAAAAAGAAAGTCAAAATAAAAGCCTTAACAGGCCCCTTAAGTCCCTGGTAGGGTATCAACCTTAGAAAGGATTGTTAAATTAATGACAATTGTGCCTTAAATTGCCAATAACAGTATTTAAAATACCTAGAAACACAATCCGGGACGTTTGCCCAACTTAGCGCGATAAAAACATATGCCGACTTCCCATTCAAATCAATGGAGAAAATGCCGGCTCACAGAAACTTTGATTGATTTTAGCAAATTTTCAAAATATTTCGATCTCAAAATTATATGAGATGTGTGGTATTCAAACCACAACAAAATAACAAACAGCTGATCATTTCACATATTTCCTTCTCGCTAAAAAAAGAAAGAAAATGAAGGGATGCCTGGCTTAAGTATTGATTGTTTTCAGATCGCACGAAGTCCAACACGATTTATTTTTAGATCATTGGGCTGCGTATGACGTAGATCCGCTCGACCCTATAGGTCTCAGATAGGGTATCCATTGGAACAGATATGGCAGATTTATGGTCTCAGATGGGTATCATTTGTTGCCAATTTTTGGTCTCACATAAGGTCACCTTCGGAACCTGTGGAACTCGGGTGGTTACCCAGACACAAATATCAGTTCCCCTCCCGGGTTTGTTTGATAAGATTGACCAGTCACTGATAAGATATCTGTTTGATTACGCAGGTAGAGACATGAGTGTATATTTGTTTTGATTTGGTTTATTTATAATGATTGAATCAGCTCAAGTTATATCAGGACATCCAAGCAAAGTTAGCTTACTGGGTGGAGAAATTTGGTCTGGTATGAGTAGGTCTCTCAAAATATATTAAGGTCATGCTTAGGTGTAACCTCACAGTGAGGTGTAACTTCTGTGAATCTCTTGAACAGTTGTTGAGTAATGAGTAATTACGATTAGTCACTCTATAACACCCTTGTTGATTAAAAGTATAGAAACACTTCCATTCATCATTGTTTTGAATTTATAAGCTTGAGCAATTAACTTATTGTGAAAACCTACAAATTTGGAGCATTGATTAAGAGTATAGAAACACTAAATTCAACATTGGTGTTTTTGATTAATAAGATTTTATACTTTACTAAATTCTGGAAAATTACACATTAAAGCATTAATTATTAGCACGTCACTGGGTATCAGTAATGGATTCATTTATTAACTTTTTATGCACTTATGTTTCTCTATTCCGAAAAATGAATTTTGGGGTTTGAGTGGGAATGATATTTGCCTAAAATTCATGAAAAGATCTTTCAAGCATGTTTTGCTAGTCCTAACAACATTGTCTAATGTGAAGACAATCTCCATTTGTTCCTAAACTAAATTAGAGAACATTTTCCTCATGTTTGTGTGGCGGAAATAGTATATTTACCAAATTTCTACCACATCCAATTTACAACAGGACACGGGTTGACATTACGTCTGTACTAATTGTTCAAATATTTATCTCTCATGTTTTTTGCTCATTATCTGATAGCTGTAATTCCACCTGATCCATATCATGTTTTATGCTGTGTCCAAAACGGTGGAAATTAATTTGAAAAATAAACAATGAGTTCATATATGTACAACATGACATGTGCTTATGTAAACAGTTTTACTGTTTGCCAGAAGAGAAGATAGTGTGAGTATCCCATCATGCATTGCTTCCTATGGGATTGTTTGCATGAAAATCAAGTGAGTAGTTAGTGATAAAATGCCAATAAATCAAACATACTTGTTATAATCTTGCATTTTGGGCATGTTGTTTCATCACTAACTACTCACATGACTTCCTGTACAAAATTTCCCACAGGAAGCAATGCATCATGGGATACACATGATATCTTCTCTTGTTTGCCAGTATGAGACAAGGTTATGCAGCAGAACAAATAACTAGTTGGCTGTCACGGTAATTGTCTTCAATTGGGAATTTATTGCGTCAAAATTCTCATTACAATACTCTATAGAATATTATTAGCAAAATTATGTGGAATGAAACTTGTTCATCTAGCAAATGAGCTCTTTAGACATCAAGTTGTTTACCATTGTCCCAGAGATTGTCCAATTTTAAACTAAAGCAATACTATAAAATTTTGATCAAAAACTGTTTAAAGTAAAAACAGCATAAAATGGAGGAATGAGACTATCTATAAGCATTTGCAAGTGTATTTTGTGCAAAAAAGGTTTTGCCACAAAAAAAATGCTTTCCTATACTAATACCAAAAACAAACCCAATAAGCCCAAAAAAATCAAAAGTCGTGGGTTACAGGGGGCGCTTCATTTTTAACACTTTATAGTATTGCTTTAATTATTTTGATGAGAACATGAATTTTATCAGATTAAAAAAAAATAAATACCTTGTGCATGACTTGAATTTTTTTTATTAACAAATTTAAAATATATGTAATTGTCCTGCTTTGTATTATAGTGCGATTAAAGGGATTATCAGATGTAGAGTTATATTGAGAGAGAGAGGGGTCATTTGGTGTGAGCTCCAAAAATGGGGTCTTTCAGGATCCATTAAGAGTGATATTATAAAATAATAATAATAATAATAATGTACAGCTTTTGTATAGCAGTACTAAATTTGTACATTTTTGAATAAAAATTGAATATTCCATTGTTTTGGTAAAATAACCCCCAAATCGCAGTATTTTCAGTAAATTCACGAACTAAAATTGTGATTGTAGTTTTCATCAGTGATATGATAATAAAGCAGACAAATGGTAAAAGATGTATCCCGGCATCATTAAAATAAACATGGCTTTAATATAACAAAAATACTTTTTCAGTATAAAAATCCTACTCATGTCTTTACATATGTTTCAAGAAAATCTCACATTTTACGCAGGTAGTGAATTCAGTAAGCATGTGCAATTTAATAATGATAACTAGCAATCTTTTCTATTTTTATACTCAAGGATGCTTTCTTTTGTATAAATAAATAGTAAAATATTGAACCATGTGGCTACTTTACCGCAAGATTTTGTATAGTAATATAGCAACCAAATATGAGATGATAAAGTTGAAATTTTGTTTCCAACCAAACTAACTGATGGCAATTTGTATAAGATAATAGTTTATGATTGCATATACTAACAGTATATTTGTCCAAGCGATAAATATATAATAATTAAAAAGAAAATTCCCAGACCATGTGAAGCAAAACATTTTAAGTTTAATATGGTAATAGACTGCTTTTGTATGTCCCATAATGCATCTTGAAAGTAGTGCAAATTGCGCAGACGACCATATTATAAGTTGTGCGCCCAACTTATATGGTCGACTGCGCAATTTGTGGTACTTTCAAGATGTATCATGGGACATACGAATGTGGTCTATTATAATTAAGCTTTTATGGAGAATTATATACTCTTGCATTACATGCAATTGATTTATGTAACCAAACATGGGTAACAACTTTAAAAATGAAAATTCAATTTTAAATTATTTCGTTAGCTCGCTTGTGAAATCACGGCCTCCGGCGAAAGGCTCACCTCGCTTGCCTTTCACCTCCGTCCTAGTCTCACTCTCGGCGCTTGATGTACAGCCTCTGGCCTAGCTAACCATTAGCAATCGAGTGTTTGACAAAGACTAATTTGAAATGAGACATTTTTAGTGAACATAATTATGTTGATGAGTATAGCATTGAACTCAGAGAGAAATTTCTTATTCCAGTCTTAATACATATAATTTTCAATAAAGGGGAAAAATGGTAAAAGATTTTGATGCTGCTTTTTTATATTGACCACTCCTTTTAAAGTATACACTATGAGCAATTGTACCTTAAACCTTGAAAATGAATGTGGTTATGTCGAATAAACCTTGAAAGTAATTTGCAGATTTTTTACAAATGATTGATATTGATTGTATTCCTTTGATCAAATTTAACACAAACCTTGGCATTGGTGTATTTAATATACAATTTGTTCAATATTATGATTTTTCAAAATTCAAGCCGTGTGTTCAAATTTGGTGCCTGTATATTAAAAAGTTATAATGTTGAATGTCCGAATTTTGTGTGTCAACATTTTGTGAGAATTTTCCTTTTCCTAAAGGAAATCAAATGCATTGGATAAGTTACTTCTTTCAAAAGTCAAATATTTTGATAAACTTTAAAAGAAACATTCTAATGTTTGTATCTTTATATCATGAAAATCAGTGTTGTATTTTGTGTATTTAAAGGTGCAATTCATGATTCTGATGTGATGAAATCCTCAACTCTTTGCCAGCTAAAAAGAAGAGTTCACCATAAATGTATGCTGAAAATTTCACTTGATTTCGACCATTCGTTATCAAGTTATAAGCTTTTCAGCATTTCAAAAATCCCCATATACCTTGTTGTACTTACTGTTGGGCCATGTTGTACTTACTGTCGGGGCCCAGCAGTAATTAGAAAATGACACATTTTCTCACTTTTCTCAAAAATGCAAGAATGGTTTGGATTTTGTAACATATAACATATACCACCAGTTAAGGATTCTTACCAGCGAAAAGAACTCAATTTTGATAGAGGTGACCTTGGGGATGAAAAGTGGATCATGAATTATGGTTTAAGAGTTCTAAAATACAAAAGTATCTATGCTGATATATTTTAATATCAGCATAGATACTTTAAATACCCAGGAGGTAATTGAAACTTTTTTAAATAAAACAACCTGCAGCGCTGTACACAGTTACAGTCATTCTACTGGTACTACAGTGTGTTCCAGAAAAAGCATTACATCTTTGCATGTAAAGTTCTTGGGTTTACCAGGTAGTCAGAAAATCTGTGAAAGTATTAATTAACAGTCCATGAAACATAATTCAATATGATGTTTGTTTCATTTTAATCAGTAATCTGGAACAGAAGTTATGCCTTGTCAAATATTTGGATGTACAATTTTCTGGTCCAATTTCATGATTTTGTTTGTTCCGCCGTGAATGAATTTCTATTGTGTACTGTTATTTATCTGCTTTCTGAACTGTAACAATGTTTACTAATTTATTATGTGCATGCTATCCTTTATCTAGGTTGAAAAAAAAATGAACAAATTTGAAGTAAAAATAAGACAGATATGACAAATTTTCCAAGGTGACCTATTTTTATTCCATTCAGAAACATCCCTGCTTTATGGCCAATAATCATGAAATTGTATCGTACCAGACAAAAATCCACACAAATATTTGATAAAACATAACTTTTGTTGTACAGTATCGTTTGAATTGAAAATAACAGAATCTTAAAATTCAAATCATGGGCTATAAAATATAACCTTTACATACTTTCTGACTAACTGTTAAAACCTGAGAAAAATACACAACAATAGTGTAAGGTTTTTTGGTACACCCTGTACCCTGTATATAAATCTCTGTATTTTTATTTTAAAATAGTAACGTTGCTTTTGAACCTGTATAAATATGGAAGCAACAACTATATACATGTACTATAATTTTGATCCATTATTAGGCCAAAAAAAAATTGTTTGCTTGTCCTCGTCCGACCGACCGTCTTGTCCGGCCCGACTGTAAAAGGTTTTTTTTTTTTCGATTTGTTTTAAATTTTTTTTATTGATACATTTCATCGGAAAACACTGCTGAAATTGGCAGCAAAGTATCGCGCACGTTCACATTGCATCGGCATCTGAGAGTTCCGTAGTAGGCCCCCTACCGGACACTACGTCATTCATGAATAGCATATCCGGGGTCGGAAATTAAACGTTGCAAAGATGGCGGACAAGGGAGCTGGAGCGACGCTCGCAATAGAAGTGAAATTTGGACCAAAAACGTTAGTCAACGTGATTGATACCTTCACATGCTCTCAAACGCTTTCTGAAATTTATCAACAGGTAACGAGAGGTCTGAAAGACAGAGAATCGAATGTGTTATTTAAAAATTTTTTTTTTTTTATATTTGAATTTTGATTGGTTTAAGTGAATATCCCACAATGCACCAGAATTCAATTGTCATTGAAAAGACAATATGACCATGTCTGGTAACTGTGCAGATACAGCTATGACCATATTTTCTTTTAACAAGCCTTGCTTCAGACATGACCTTGACTTAGTGCCTTTGTAAATGGCAAGAAGTTGTTAAATGCCTTGTGGTTCTAGAAATTTGCTGGTATTCATGTATGAATCATAATGAATCTTGATGAAAATAGTCAGTATGAAAGTTTGAATTTGCATAATTGTACATAGGTCATATGGTATTTTTGCACACAAGCTTATGCCAACAAGACCTGAAAGCCTTGCTATCACAAACTTATATCAGGGCCAAACCATAGTCGACCTTCAAACAAAATTTTCGCTACCAAACATTTGGTCGTGACGTCACCAAGTATTTGCGATTGACTTTCAAGTATAAGCCGGTAACAAACATTTGAGACAATGTATATGGCAATTCAACACATGTGCAATTTAGCGTGAAATTTTATTTGGTCTCAACTCAGTGTGGAAGTTATTTTATTTGAAGTCAATCTTCATTTTGACGTCACGACCAAATGTTTGGTAGCAAAAATTTTGTTTGAAGGCCGACTATGTTTTGGCCCTCATTCGTAGAACTACCTGCTTTGTCTATTTAGCCATCGGTGAAATGATAATTCAATTGCAGTCTTTCTAGAAATAGATTGATTGAATTCTCAAACTTCAGACTTCATTATATCTGCCACAGAAGAGGGCATGCTTTTGAATAGAAGTTATCATGCTAGAAAATAATATTTCATTTATCATCAAGCCTATTTGGAAACTAAAAATATAAACATAGCCTTATATATATTATAGTTTGCAAAGTATTTGCTTGAAAATTGTCTTTTCGAGAACTAATAGCAAGATTTTTTGTTTTGCTTAGTAACACATCTTTCCTTGATTCAAATTTAGTTTTCATAACCATGGTAATTTATGGCTAATTGAACAAAATCTATTTCTAACAAATTTTGTCATGATCGCTACATAACCGCATTTACGTTATCATATATGGGTTTTAATATATGTGTCCTTGTTATTAAAAGACCAATTAGATCCACATAATATGTATATATAGTAAAATTGCAAAATGTCCATCCATATTTATTTACCACTATCTAATCCACTAATGAGCTTTCATATGTTGTAATGATGCTAAATAAGTGTACAATTGGTCAAATACAGCCAATTTATTTTTATATTGAACAAAAAATTGGGAACTATGTGTCATGTGTACATTTATGGGAGAGATATTGTACCAATAGTGTGATATAGTGTTCTAGTGTGTCTTTTTAAAAACTATTATGTACAGCACTGCAGATATCATGATTATTAATTGTTAGAGAACTTGAATCCCTTAACACACTAAGCAAAACACACTAGTAGCAAAAACAGTCAAGGCAATTTTCCAAAGTACTGAGCCATTTTGCAACAAAGTGCCTTAACCCTTTGAACCCTGGCCATTCCACGTGTATCTGTACCACTGACCCGGGCCAACCCGAAAGTTAGATAACAAAATATACCCCCTAAACTAACTTTGATTTTGATTTCCCTTGCTTATATTTTTCATTTTACAGTAGTCTGAATTGTTCAAATAACCAGCATTTAAAAAAGAATATCATTTATGTCGACCAACATATTCAACATTTACGCTGTAGTCTATGGACGAAGCCACATTTGTTGAAAATTGTGATCGAATTTCACCTCTTTCGAGTAAATAAGAGCAAAATGACCCATCAACTATGGGTTCAAAGCTTCAAAGATGTCTTCTAATATAAATAAGACTATTGAAAATGGTAACTACCCATGCTTGTTGACAGACACATCAACATGTGACTTAAAAGCCGGTAAACCGGCTCATCTGGTATTTGGTACATGTACACGTGAGCCGGCTCGTCCTCGTCGGGTCCAAAGGGTTTAATGGTTAATGGAACTACTGGTAAATGTCATGACTAGATATCTTGATAAACATTTGTAAATTTATAATTATGTGCAAGTTATAATCTTGAAAATTCAAACTTCTACTGCAATCACAAGGGTAATCTTTTCCCAAGATAATTTCAAGGCTTAAGGCCTAGATACACTTCGTCATTTTTGTAGTCATTTTCATTCAGAATTTTTCTCAGTGTTACATTTTCACCACTATGTTAAATTTTCATTCGGAATGAAAGTTTTCATTTTGAATTTTTTCACTGTGTAAAATGTTTGCCATGGATTAATATGTTTGACCATTTATCAAAATGTTCATGATGGTGAAATATTTTTCGCATCACGGCACATCTGTAGTATTGTGAGAATTCATAGTACATTAATTTCTTGGGTAATTGTTGTTTTCAAACAATACCATAATTACCTTGGTCTTTTCAATATAATCTGAAATCTGTCCTTGACATGTACTGTGGATTTTATTCTGAAGAAAAGATTTCTCACTGCTTCATATTCCTCCAATGCGAAACATTTTCATTTTGAATGTTTGTCACTGTCATGATTTTTTATCATTCTAATTGGAGTTTTAGCGGATTATTTCGATCGATAATATTGTCTAAAAACTCGAGATCAATATGCATTCAGTTGTCTGGATTTTACAATTGGTAAAAATGACGAAGTCTATTCTGGCGCTTCAACTAGTCTTTTCATCAATGGGTGGATATGTTATGAGGTGTTTAGGTCTGGTGTTTCTGGAAATATTTCCGGAAGTGGTCTTTTTATTTGAAGATCTCAGACAGAATTATGAATTAGAGAGAGTTTATATCCTTGTGAGTGGAAAAAAGGACTAACAAACTAGTCTCTTCATTAGTGGGTAGATGCTGTGAGGTATGTGTTTAGGTCTGATGTTTCTGGAAATATTTCCAAAATGGTCTTTTTATTTGAAGATTTCAATAAAGAATTATAAATTAGAATATTCTTGTGAGAGGAAAAAGGACAAACACTGGGAAAGTTAAATGATCAATCCTTATCAGGATGGACTCCCACACATATCTCTCACAATGAACTCTTGTCATTTTTGCTTTCTTTATTAAATCTTCAAATAAAGGTTTTTTCTGCCTGTTGACGATAGCATCCATTTCTTCACAAATCATACAAATTATATTTTGCTATTTACATTTGATTTGCAAACTTAATGATTCACATTTGATATTATATTAGTGTATTGTTGATTTTTGATTAACTTCTGGAGATTCAGCACACAGTGCACATGCATGAGACAAACATCCAGCTTCCCCAGTAAGCGTGTTCAATTGGGTCAAAATTTCAACGTCGAAACTGGGTTAAAAATTCAACCGTACGTTGAAAAGACTGTTGAAAAATGGTTGAGTTCAAATTTCAACATCTTTTCATCATTGAAAATGGTTGAGTTGGAACTTTATTGTTGATTCAATGTTGAAAAATGGTCAAGTTGATCCAACATTGTTTCAATGAAGAAATTTCAACTTGGTTAGTTGTCTTCTGAAATCAGTGCACTCTTTTTGTATTATGGTTTTAACTTGCCTCACAGACTAATTTGGAGACAGTCAAATCAGAAACTTATAAAACTTTTTGAACTCCCTAACACTGTATAGCATGAAAAGAATATCTGGCTCTATATTGTAACACATTGTTTTGTTTGTGATTGTATTTTAATTTGCAAATAAATGCTTAACACATTTTACTAAATGAAAATTGTGAAATTTGTGGCTTTGTGTTGTCCATTTTTATTAAAGTATCAAAGAGGAATCAAAGAATCTGGTAATGTGAAGCAACATATTCTATTCAAAATAAATAAGGATTTATGTGTGTTATACCTCCCTAATTTGTAATTCTACAGGGTGTCCATGAATGATTTATACCCGGATATCAGATTTTTTTTGTGGAGCAATGGGTGACGTTTTGGTCAAATCTTGTTAATTTTCAGGTTAAACATGTCTTAAGGTTTCTACAGAATTTTTAATTTTTCAAATCGCATGTTTCTGGGGAAAGTTATAGAGATTTTTCCAAACAGGGTATATTTTGCAAATTGTAAATTTGTAATCAGAGAAATTGTTGAACTTAAACAACAATTTAAACTGACTATACACTGACACCCTTTACTTTTCTATAGAAAAGTTAAAACGTGAAATACAATTAGGTTTTATTGATTGACTGTGATGGATATAAAGGGTGTCCTTGAGAAAGAAATCATACGATTTTGGTTACGGTTGAACAGCGTTACAATAACCAGTACAAATATTGTAAGATGTTACGCGCCTAAGGGAAACCCACCTAGAAACTTAACATTTGACATTGCTAATGACAGCTGGAAGTTAGTTTAAATGGGTATTATGGGTAACAACTCTATATTAGGACCAGTATTTGAAGAGTTTGTTTCCAAAAGGGCCTAAATCCATAGTTTATTTCCAAAAGGGCCCAAATCCACTCCATAGTGAAAATAAAACTCTCTATAAAAAGTATATTATAAAGTTCAGTTTTGTCAGAGTGCTAACGCCTAACATTTAATGCAGTAAAAATCAGAAAATGATTTTACCATAACAAGGAATAAGTTTTTGCTGATTTTCTCAAAACTATGAAAAGTGGATTTAAGGCCCTTTTGGAAACAAACTCTTCATTTGTTGACGAAAACCTCAACGCAGGGAAGTATGTTGATGCATTTTGTAGATCATAGAAATTACAAAAGCAAAGAAAGAAGATTTGAATTTGGTCAAGTTGTATTCATTAAACTTTTCAAACTTTAGTAAGTGTGCATGCTATAGGTATTTATTCGTATTATACCTACATTTGTACAGATCAAAATCATGTTTGCATCAATTTTCGATAACGTCATCGCACAAAGCAATGAAGCATGATATTTTGATGAAACCTATGGAAAATGTGGAAGACTTATCCACTATTGTAGAAAAGCTGTTGGTTTTATGAAAAATTATGATTTAATATTTTTTCTGATTTTTTGAAACCGGGTATAAATCATTCGTGGACACCCTGTACTTACTTTAAAATATGGACAAAAACTTTCAGAGCAGGCAAAGATCAGGGACCATATTCATAAAACACTAAGTGCAACATACTTAGTATTTTGTTTCCCTTAAATCTGCTGCATTTTAAGACATTCCTTTAAAATTACACTCTTACCTCTTATAAATTTAAGGGCAACTTTGAAGGGATCTTTGGAGCACCCTTAAAAGTTGCCCTAAATGTCATGGATCTTTGGAGCACCCTTAAAAGTTGCCCAAAATGTCATGGATCTTTGAAGCACTCTTAAAAGTTGCCCAAAATGCCATGGATCTTTGGAGCACCCTTAAAAGTTGCCCAAAATGCCATGGATCTTTGGAGCACCCTTAAAAGTTGCCACAAATGTCATGGATCTTTGGAGCACCCTTAAAAGTTGCCCTAAATGTCATGGATCTTTGGAGCACCCTTAAAAGTTGCCCAAAATGTCATGGATCTTTGGAGCACCCTT